>JAIUZE010074331.1:0-21018 GCA_022085475.1 Heliosperma pusillum | reverse complement strand
TGAATCTCAACGTGATGAGATCAGAAACAATGAGTTCAGGTGGTTTTATGACATGACTTTCGATTAAACATCTGTACCTTCAAAATCTAAACCTTATGTGAATCAGAAGCAGTCGTTTAAACCTAATGTGCGTCACAACAATAACAAACAATATAATAAACCTAGCAAACCCTATCCTAAGAAGAAAAGAATTGTCAAACAGGTATGGGTTAGGAAGGATCAAATATATAGAGTCACTAACCACAAAGGACCCAACTTAGCGTGGGTACCTAAAAGCTGTATTTGATTCTCCTGCAGGTAATAGTGAAAGAAAATAATCTATGGTATCTCGACAGTGGATGTTCGAGACACATGACTGGAAACAAGAATCTTTTTCTTTCACTAGAACCCTTCAACGGTGGCAAGGTCCCCTTTGGAGACAACAAGAAGGGCAACATAATCGGTGTAGGTAAGATTGGTATATCTTCTTCACATGCTATCAATAACGTCTATCTGGTAGATGGCCTTAAGCATAACTTGCTAAGTATCTCTCAACTATGTGACAAAGGCAACAAAGTCGTTTTTCATTCAAATGTTTGTCGTATCATAGTTGAAGGAACTAGCACTGTTATCTTAGAAGGTCTACGTAAACGGAACGTGTATATGATTGATTTAAACAAAGTCACTACAAGTTCCTTTACGTGCATGAAAGTCACTATGGATGATTCATGCTTGTGGCACAAGAGGTTTGCACACATCAGTCCAACAATTTTAAAGAAACTTAAATCGTGGGATTTAGTTGAGGGTTTACCCTCAATCAAATTCGAACAAGAAAAGATGTGTGACTCATGTGCCCGTTGTAAACAAGTTAGATCTTCATTCAAACAGAAAAGAGTAGTAAGTACAGAGCGTCCACTTGAGTTGGTACACATGGATCTATGTGGACCTATGAAAGTTAGAAGCCGCGGTGGATCAAGGTACGTATTCGTCCTAGTCGACGACTACTCCAGGTATGTATGGCCTATCTTTCTATGTACTAAAGATGAAACTTTCGATGAGTTTGTAGTACTAATGAAGCTCGCCCAAAACAAGTATGATTAAAAAGTTAGTTTCCATTCGTGAGGATCATGGCACCGAATTTGATAATCAAGCTTTTATAGAATATTGTAGGAGCATGGTGTTAGGACATTAATTTTCTGCACACGAAACCCCAAACAAAATGTGTCGTGGAACGTATGAATAGAACGTTAGACGGACAGGCCCGCACGATGCTTTTGTGTAGTGGCATTCCTAGAGCTTTTGGCAGAAGCCATAAGTACTGCATGCTATGTGCATAATAGAGCTATGATTAGACCTATTCTCAAAAAGACTCCCTATGAACTTTTAAGAGGGAGAAAACCCAATATAGCTCACCTTCGTTGCTTCGGGAGTAAGTGTTTTGTCCATAATAATGGAAAAAGTAATTTTAGCAAATTTGATCCACGAAGTGACGAAGCTGTGTTTGTTGGCTATTCTAATCATAGTAAAGCCTTTAAAGTTTTTAACAAAAGAACTTTGTGCATAGAAGAAAGTGTTTATGTTGTATTTGATGAAGATAATGTGCCTGAGCAAGTTGAACAGAATGAAGAAGAGGACATGAATGATCCAGACTTTCGCCTCTCCAGAGATGACGTGCCAGAAGATAATGAAGAAGTTATTGAAGGAATCAATGATGAACTTGATAAATCCGCAAATGACCGTGAACAGAGAACTGAGACAATTGTTGATGATACGAATGTCCCTTCTCAAAACAGGAAAGGAAAACGGAAGTTATAGTGATGATGCTATAACTTTGAACAGAACCAAGATGGTGTAACTGAAGTTTGTACCAATTCAGCTATAACCCCAGAGTTCCACTCTGTGAACCCTCAAAGTTGCGGAAAGAAAAAAAAATATTTTAAATACATAAAAGATACGAATACAATACGAAGGTGTCATTACATAATAAAAAGGTTCGTTACAATACGGAATAAAATTCTACAAAAGAAATATACAAGACGGGAGACATATCTCCCGTATAAATACGAAAATAAAAGTGTATATAATAATATACAAACTATGAACCGAATATAGGTCCAAGGTAAATACTTCGCTCGCTAGCTCGTCATGTACCCCAAAATATGCATCACCACCTGTTCGACCGCATTAAATATAAACACGGAAGCCACAGTCAGTGGGGAGTAACTCCGAGTTCTCCCAGCCACGAAATGTCGAGTTCAATGAAACATGAATAACATAAAAGCAATGTATATGGGAAATACAAAACTTAAACATATAAGATATGCTTTTCATGTTATGAAACAAGTAACTAACATATAACCTAGCATATGAAAGCTATCATGTGAATCCGATAATAAAATATAAATCGAGGTAGGGAAGCTGGTATGCTGGCTCAGCGGTTACCATGTAACATGGCCCTGATACACTCAAACCCTAATCAACACGTAATCATGTGAATCAGTTAACAATCGGTAATCCAAACTCTATCAATCCTAGCCGGCGTGCATCTCACCTTCTAGAACTCATAGAATCATACAAACATGAAAGACCAATACTTCTACAAACAGGCATAAGTTCTTAGAACAGTCGATAGAAGACTTCTGTAACTCGAGGCTATACCACAAGGTAGGAAAAACATCCTAGTCCTAGACTGATCAGACCTAGCGACAACAGCTATTCCATTCCCCGTCTCGTGACCAGAAGTACACAAGAAACTCTACTAGGCGACCCCCTAAGCAGAGATGGCTAGTACTTAAGCTGGCTCCAACCCCAAAACGGATTAGAGAACCATGCCCCGACTTGGATATAAACCCACCAATCCGGGACACAAAAGCTATTAACCATGAACTATATACTCGTTAAAGACAGTACGGACCTATCAATGTCATGGTCCAAGATACTCATTTAGAATTACAATGGCCGAACCAAACTAATATCTTAAATCAGAGGTTACCTTTAAAACATGGCCAAGATACGACTTAACATGCCATATAATCGTAATTCTCTATGGGTACTTAGTCAACACGACACCAACCATATAATTAAACAGTCACAGGAAAACATCCTATCATGTGACTAATTGCATATCAATAAAATCATATATCATATCGCCTCATATCTACTAAGGCTAATTCAGTAATTAAATACAACTTTACTTGAAGACAAATCCCCGACCCGAGTCCCGCGACGGGTCATCAGTCCAATCGGGGCTGACTAGATCTTAGTTTGTCCAAACCCGTTGGATCAAACCGGCTAGAAGCAGAGTCTTTATCACATAGACATAAAATCAACATATTCATTACATGTTATTTTATTACTACTTCTAACATGTGAATTATCATAATATACCCAAAACCCGCTTGACTTAAATGATTTCACGTAAACTAATCTCGTATTATAATTTCTAACATGTGAGAAATAATAATTTTATGAAAACCTTTTTAATTAAATATTTTACTTATTAATATTTCCCACTTGCTAAATATTACAAAACACGATAAAAAAATGACGATAACTCAAAAACAGACACGAGTCCCAAGGTGGGACCCACGGGCTGAAATGGGCCGGACCCACATGGGCCTGTTTTGGGCCCCACGGCCTGTTTTGATAAAAATGGCAGATTTTACACTTTTTATTTAAAACCGTTTTTTCTAATATTTCCCGCATGCTTTAACATATTCAAAACCCGTCAAAACAACAATTAAACAACCAAACATCGACACAACCCAAACCAAAACCCGGACCCACCTTGACCAACCCAGACCGGGTCTGAACCGGCCTGGACCGGTCTGGTTTGGACCCGGTTCTTGCCCTCTCCCACGGTTCAATCATCAAACAACACCAAAATCAATTCCAACTTGTTTTAATCATCAAACAACCATTTTATCATCCATCCTTACAAAAATCATTATTATTAAAAATCATCAAAATTTGTCAAGAACCCTAAAACAACATAAAACTCATAACTTAGTAAAAATCATTAAAATTCTTCAAGAACACTAAACTTGTTAAAATTTCATAAACAACATAAAAATCATAACTTAGTAAAAATCATTAAAATTCTTCAAGAACACTAAATCATCATAAAATTTCCTACAACTTAAAAATCATCAAGAACACTAAATCATCATAAAAATTCCTACAACTTAAAAATCATCAAGAACACTAAATCATCATAAAAATTCCATACAACATAAAAAATCATCAAGAACAATAAATCAACATAAAAATTTCCTACAACTTAAAAATCATCAAGAATCATAAAACAACATAAAAATTCCATAAAACATAAAATCATCAAGAATCATAAAACAACATAAAAATTCCATAAAACATAAAATCATCAAGAATCATAAAACAACATAAAAATTCCATAAAACATAAAAATCATCAAGAATCATAAAACAACATAATAACCACTACTTAACATATTACTAACTAAAAATCCATAAATCATAAAACATGAACCAAAAATAAAGATGAACCAAAAATCCAAATAAATAAAACTAAAGGCTATGTTACTAACTTAAATCCTAAATAACCATAACATGAACATAAACTAAAACCTATGTGACATTAATTCGTCGAGTAAATCGGAAATGTTACCTTAGCTAGCAAAATCCACTTAGCACAAAATAATAATAAGTATATAATAAGAACACCCCTTCTACTAATCTTCACCCAATATATACGAGTCTCCACACTCGTCCTCAAAATCTTCCCCTATAAGAAATAACAAGAAAACATTATTAGAACTAAAAATATGAATTTCCATAATTAAAGTGTTGAAAACGATCTTGACGGAAGTGAAATTAAAACATACGTGAAGATGGAGAGCGAAGAGGAGATCCTAGAAATATAAATTAGGAAGGATTTAATTAAGAAATGAAGGATTTATGGAGGTTTTGCTCAAGAACGATGAAGAACTAAAGATGAACGATGAAGAACGCGAAGAACGATTAAATAAAGTGAGGTTTTGATCTTATTTGGATTTGTTGTAAAATGAAAAGTTGTTTGTGAGTCATATGGGGTGGGTGTGTGCCGTGTGTTTATAGACACATAAAGGTGTCGAGTTTTGAAATTGTTGTTCCGTAATTGACTCGCGTTTAATAATTGTTTTACGGTAAACGATTAAATATAATTAACGATAAGGTTAATTACACCAAATATCTAGATATTAAGATATTGTATTCAAAAGTAATGAAATATCAAGTCCTATTAGAGGACTTTTGAGCCGTGTGGAATGGTGAGAAAACGGGTCTGATTTCGAGCGTTTTGCGTAATTTTCGTTAATGGATCGATAAAGCGAATAGTGATCTAGATATTATGATATTGTAATCAAAAGTAATCAAAATATCAAGGCTATTAGAGGACTTTAAGGAGCCGTGTGGTTTGAGGTGATTCGGGTCTGTTTTTGCTCGATTTGCGTAATTTCTGTTGACGGATCGATAAAGTAACAAATATCTAAGATATTTGTATTATTTTAATCGAATCAATTAAAAGATCCAATCGTGAGTGGAAAACGATGACATGGCCGCGTGACTCATGCCAAAGTCGAGTTTCGATTTTGTTGCGCGCTTTACGATGCGTCGGGAATAGTTAAATGACGTTCGGTTAAAAACCGTAAAAGTTATTCTTTAAATTCCGAATAAATTCAAAATAATTATATTACATTATGATAAATCATAATAAATCTTAATAAAAATAAATCAAAAATATTATTTTTTTAAATAAAATTTCGGTCTTCATATTATGAGAGCGTCGGGGAAAAGTCAACGGAAGTCAAATCGACCTAAAAAGTCGGGAAAAGTAAAAAATGCTTAAAAGTAGAAAAGTTTAGACGACTTAAAAGTCAAGAAAAGTCAATGACGACTTTTAAAAAGTCAAGAAAAAGTCAAAGACGACTTAAAAGTCAAGAAAAGTCAAAGATGACTAAAAACGGTCTTTTAATGAAATCTCTCAGAAATTCCAAATACGAACGCGGAATTTCAAAATAAGACTCGGAACAAAAATTTCTATTTTAAAAACTTAAGTTCTACTGAAAAGTGTTAGTAAATATTTTTACTAGAAAAATCGGGTACTTTTCGGGTTGTTACAATCACCCTCCTTTTAAAAAGTTTCGTCCTCGAAACTTAGAAGAAGGAACGCAACATATATGTAGGTCTATTTCAAAACTGTTAAAACTATATTTGTAATAAAATACGGGGTCTTATCTACGGAACGGCAGGTTCTCGTCAGCATCAAGAATATCGATAGAAGGTACGAAATCTTCGAACGGTTAAATCGAATAGAAAGAGGAAAGAAAGAAGGAAATTTACCTCAAGCAAAGAGCTCGGGATATTTAGCTAATATTTTAGCTTCGGGTTCCCAAGTTTCTGATTCGACGTTCCCACAACGCCAAAGGATACGAACTAAAGGTACCACCTTGTTTCGGAGTTGTTTGTTAGCCCTTTCAAGTATACGAATCGGCCTTTCTTCCAAAGCCAAATTAGGTTCCAAGTCCCACACTTCTTCTTGAATAATATGACTCGGATCACTGATATACTTCTTCAATTGCGAAACATGGAACACATCATGAACTTTGCTCAAGTTCGGAGGCAATTCCAGACGATAAGCAACAGGACCAACTCTTTGAAGCACACGAAACGGCCCACTATATTTAGGACTCAACTTCCCTTTCACTCCAAACCGTTTCACTCCTTTCATTGGTGATACTTTAAGAAATACCCGATCATCAACATCAAACTCAAGTGGTCGACGACGAACATCGGCATAGGATTTCTGTCTATCTTGCGCGGCCTTCATTCGCTCTCGAATGACTTGAACTTGATCAATCGTTTCAGTAACTATGTCGGGACTCAACATATGATCATCTTGTACTTGATCCCAACAAACAGGACTACGGCATTTCCTACCGTATAAAGCCTCGTATGGTGACATATTGATAGAAGCATGATAACTGTTGTTATAAGAAAATTCCACCAAAGGCAAACTCTTCTCCCAAGATGTATGAAAATCTAAGGCACAAGCTCGAAGAAGATCTTCCAAGGTTTGGATTGTTCTCTCAGTTTGACCATCAGTAGCGGCATGAAAAGCGGTGCTCATCAACAATTTACTACCCATGGCTTCTTGTAAGGCTGTCCAGAATCGGGAACTGAATCTCGGATCACGATCTGAAACTATATCTTTAGGAACTCCATGGTAGCGTACAATCTCTTTCACATAGGTATCAGCTAAGACCTCTATATTCCAAGTTTCTTTGATAGGCACGAATCTGGCACACTTGGTTAGACGGTCTACAATAACCCAAATAGCATCTTTTCCACCAGAAGTTTTAGGTAAAGCCATCACGAAGTCCCTAGAAATAGACTCCCATTTCCACAGAGGAATTTCCAAAGGTTGCAGTAAACCTCCGGGTCTTTGATGATCAATCTTCACCTTCTGACAAGTAAGACATCTACTAACATACTCCTTCACTTCAATCTTCATCCTAGGCCACCAGAATTGTGGTCTCAAATCTTTATACATTTTGTCACCGCCCGGATGAATAGAATAAGGAGAAAGGTGAGCTTCATCAAGTATTCTCTTTCTCAACTCGGCACTTTTCGGAACAAAAATTCTACCATGATAACGAAGGTAGCCATCATTATCCACCACACAATCCTTAGCTTGCCCAAGTAATATCTTTGATCGAATGGCAATAAAGGTAGCATCCTCCGGTAAACAAGTACGAATCTCGCGATAAAAATCAGGTTCCGCTGTCAAAGCACCAAGATAATCAAATCCCTTCCCAACGAACTGTATCTGAAGCTTCTGAAATTCGGTTACTAGTTCATCGGGTAAAGTACCAAAAGCATTCAATGAATGACTAGTCTTCCTACTCAAAGCATCCGCCACAACATTTGCTTTTCCCTCGTGATAAATCAACTCAGCAT
The DNA here is from genome assembly GCA_022085475.1 of Heliosperma pusillum. Lineage (NCBI taxonomy): Eukaryota > Viridiplantae > Streptophyta > Magnoliopsida > Caryophyllales > Caryophyllaceae > Heliosperma > Heliosperma pusillum. Next base: position 13,066 of record JAIUZE010074331.1, on the reverse strand, counting down.
CATAATCATTCACCAACTCTAACCATCTCCTCTGCCTCATGTTCAACTCTTTCTGAGTAAAAATACACCTCAAGCTCTTATGATCAGTATATATTCGACAATGACCTCCGATAAGATAGTGTCTCCAAGTCTTCAAGGCATGTACTACCGCCGCTAACTCAAGATCATGAGTCGGGTAATTCACTTCATGAACCCTGAGTTGTCGAGAAGCATAAGCAATAACCTTTCTATTCTGCATCAAGACACATCCCAAACCATGCTTAGAAGCATCACAATATACATCATACTAAGCTTCATCATCTGGTAATGTTAAAACCGGTGCGGTAGTCAATCTCTTCTTCAATTCCAAAAAGGCAATTTCACATTCGGTCCAAACATACTTTGCTTCCTTTTTTAGCAATTGTGTCATCGGTCTAGCTAATTTGGAGAAATCTTTCACAAACCGACGATAATAGCCTGCTAAACCAAGGAAACTCCGGATTTCGGACACATTTTTCGGACTTTTCCAATCCACAACTGCCTCAATTTTCGCTGGATCGACCATAACACCGTCTTTGGAAATGACATGACCAAGGAAAGATACCTCGGGCAACCAGAATTCACATTTGTAGAACTTAGCATACCACTTTTGGCGTCGAAGAACACCCAAAATGGTTCGAAGGTGATCAGCATGTTCTTCCTTAGATTTTGAAAAGATCAGAATGTCATCAATCAATACCACCACACATTTATCAAGATACTCCCGGAAGGTACGATTCATCTGATCCATGAATATAGCTGGAGCGTTAGTCAAACCGAATGGCATCACATTGAATTCGAAATGACCATACCTCGAGCTGAAAGCAGTCTTCGGAATATCTGCTTCCCGAACGGGAATCTGATGATAACCCGAGCTAAGATCGATCTTTGAGAAAGTAGAAGCACCCCGTAACTGGTCAAATAGATCATTAATACGAGGAAGAGGATATTTGTTTTTGATGGTGACTCGGTTCAATTCACGATAATCGATGCACATACGCATTGAACCGTCTTTCGTCTTGACAAATAGTACGGGCGCACCCCAAGGAGAAGAACTAGGCCTTATGAAGCCTTTCTCAATCAAATCATCGAGTTGGATTCTCAACTCTTTCAACTCAGAAGGCGCCATACGATAAGGAGCTTTGGCAATTGGTCCAGTTCCAGTAACTAGATCAATAGAGAATTCAACATCTCTTTCCGGAGCAATTCCCGGTAATTCATCGGGAAAAACATCTGGATATTCACAAACAATTGGAACATCCTTCAAAGAAGGGAGAGAAGAATCAGAAGTAGTCACTACACATAGAAATGCTTGATGACCCTTCTTCATAACCTTTAACATTTTCATTGCCGAGATTAACTTCACCGTTGTTTGCTTTCTAACTCCTTGATAAGAAATACGAGCACCCAAAGGACTTTTGAGAATGATTTTCTGATCACGACATTCAAATCGTGCATGATGAGTAGCTAACCAGTCCATACCCAGAATAATATCAAACTCTTCTAAAGGAACCCGAAGAAGATTTGCAGGAAAAATAGATCCATTTATGGATATTGGAATGTCGGAATGAAGATAAGAACATGAAAATACTTCTCCAGATGGTAAAGAAATAGGAGTAGTTTCCCCGACTGAAGCTTTGAGCGGTAACTTGTCGGATAGTCTCATGGAAATAAAAGATAAGGAAGCTCCCGTATCAAACAATATTAAACATGGAAATTCATAAATAGAGAACATACCCGTCACGATATCTGGCTGTGCATCAGCCTCTGCTCGGCTCATAATAAAAATTCGACCCTTAGGTCGCCCAGAAATAACCGGTGTAGACACCGTACCCTTCCTCTCCGGACATACATTCGCCTTGTGCCCTGGTTTCTGACATATAAAGCATATAAACGGCTTGTTGAAGCAACCAACCCCAGGGTGAATAGGCATCTTGCATGTAAAGCAGACACGACCTTTAAGGTCGTTGTTGGTACTCGGAATAAATGGACGGTTTCTCTGCTTAGCCGGTCCACTCTGAAAGTTTCTCCTCTTATTTGGAAAAGAGGGAGAAAATGAAGGTCGAGAAACAGGATAAAGTGGCCTCTTGCCATAAGAATTAGGAGCCACGTAATAAGTACGAGCTTCCTCGGCAATTTCCCGGATAGAACTTTCCGCCCAAATAGCATCATTATAAATCGAGACAAACGAAGTAGAACCTCTACTAATCTTCCCCTTTATCTGGGGAGAAAGCTTTCCCAAATAAAAGAAAGCTTTGTCTTCCTCTACCCTAATACGTCGAGTGGCATAATGAGCCAACTCATTGAACCGGGTAGTGAACTCCTGAACCGATAATTTGTCTTGTTTAAAATCCATGAACTCCTTCAACTTTTGTTGCTTCAACTCATCCGGATAAAACCTCGTCTCCAAAAGTTCCCGGAAACGAGGCCACCCGAAATTAGGCTCCAACTTAGCGGTAGGACCAGAAAGAGTCCACCACTGATCTGCTTCTTTCACCAAGAAGTGAGAAGCTAAACGGACCTTGTCCTCTTCAAGGACATCATAAAGAGAAAACCTCTTCTCCATCTCTCGTAACCACTCGGAAAGTTTAACGGGATCAACTTCGCCATCATAGGTTTTGGCTTGGCTCCTCGATAGCTGAGAAGCGACCCACGTATAACCACCGTGTCTCTCACGGTCAGGATTCGGATTTACTTGCTGGTTTTGCAGATTTTGCTGGTTTTGGATAATAACGGTAAGAGCTGCTAAAATGGTGTTGGCAATCCTCGGAGGCATCTTGCAAAAGGAAAACACAGATTAGTACTTAACATTTAGCAAGAACAAGAAGACTACAACATAAATCCTAATCTACCCATCTTACCCTTCTATCTCACGGTTTATTATTTCTTAAGGTCAAGTTATTTATGCAAGGGTACACCAACGTGCGTCGGGAGCAAAATAGCTCTGATACCAACTGTGACACCCTCAAATTTGCGGAAAGAAAAAAAATATTTTAAATACATAAAAGATACGAATACAATACGAAGGTGTCATTACATAATAAAAAGGTTCGTTACAATACGGAATAAAATTCTACAAAAGAAATATACAAGACGTGAGACATATCTCCCGTATAAATACGGAAATAAACTAGTGTATAATAATATACAAACTATGACCGTAATATAGGTCAAGGAATACTTACTTCGCTCGCTAGCTCGTATGTACCTCCAAAATATGCAATCAACCACCTGTTCGACCGCATTAAATATAAACACGGAAGCCACAGTCAGTGGGGAGTAACTCCGAGTTCTCCCAGCCACGAAATGTCGAGTTTAATTAAACATGAATAACATAAAAGCAATGTATAAGGGAAATACAAAACTTTAACATATATGATACGCTTTTCATGTTATGAAACAAATAACTAACATATACCCTATCATATGAAAGCTATCATGTGAAACCGATAATAAAATATAACCGAGGTAGGGAAGCTGGTATGCTGGCTCAGCGGTTACCAAGTAACATGGCCCTGATACACTCAACCCTAATCAACACGTAATCATGTGAATCAGTTAACAATCGTTAATCCAAACTCTATCAATCCTAGCCGGCTTGCATCTCACCTTCTAGAACTCATAGAATCATACAAACATGAAAGACCAATACGTCTACAAACAGGCATAAGTTCTCAGGACAGTCAATAGCAGACTTCTGTAACTCGAGGCTATACCACAAGGTAGGAAAACATCCTAGTCCTAGACTGATCAGACCTAGTAACAACAGCTATTCCATTCCCCGTCTCGTGACCAGAAGTACACAAGAAACTCTACTAGGCGACCCCCTAAGCAGAGATGGCTAGTACTTAAGCTGGCTCCAACACCAAAACGGATTAGGTAACCATGCCCCGACTTGGATATAAACCCACCAATCCGGGACACAAAAGCTATTAACCATGAACTATATACTCGTTAAAGACAGTACGGACCTATCAAGGTCATGGTCCAAGATACTCATTTAGAATTACAATGGCCGAACCAAACTAATATCTTAACTCAGAGGTTACCTTTAAAACATGGCCAAGATACGACTTAACATGCCATATAATCGTAATTCTCTATGGGTACTTAGTCAACACGACACCAACCATATAATTAAACAGTCACAGGAAAACCTCCTATCATGTGACTAATTGCATATCAATAAAATCATATATCATATCGCCTCATATCTATTAAGGCTAATTCATTAATTAAATACAACCATACATGAAGAAAAATCCCCGACCCGAGTCCCGCGACGGGTCATCAGTCAAATCGGGGCTGACTAGATCTTAGTTTGACCAAACCCGTTGGATCAAACCGGCTAGAAGCAGAGTCTTTATCACATAGACATAAAATCAACATATTCATTACATGTTATTTTATTACTACTTCTAACATGTGAAATATCATATTATACCCAAAACCCGCTTGACTTAAATGATTTCAACGTAAACTAATCTCGTATTATAATTTCTAACATGTGAGAAATAATAATTTTATGAAAAACCTTTTTAATTAAATATTTTACTTATTAATATTTCCCCCTTGCTAAATATTACAAAACACGATAAAAATGACGATAACTCAAAAACCGACACGAGTCCCAAGGTGGGACCCACGGGCTGAATTGGGCCGGACCCACATGGGCCTGTTTTGGGCTCCACGGCTGTTTTGGCTGAAAAATGGCAGATTTTTACAACTTTCATTAAAACCGTTTCCTAATAATTCCCGCATGCTTTAACGTATTTAAAACCCGTCAAAACAACAACCAATCAATCAAACATCGACACAACCCAAAAACCAAAACCCGGACCCACCTTGACCAACCCAGACCGGGTCTGAACCGGCCTGGACCGGTCTGGTTTGGACCCGGTTCTTGCCCTCTCCCACGGTTCAATCATCAAACAACACCAAAATCAATTCCAACTTGTTTTAATCATCAAACAACCATTTTATCATCCATCCTTACAAAAATCATTATTATTAAAAATCATCAAAATTTGTCAAGAACCCTAAAACAACATAAAACTCATAACTTAGTAAAAATCATTAAAATTCTTCAAGAACACTAAACTTGTTAAAATTTCATAAACAACATAAAAATCATAACTTAGTAAAAATCATTAAAATTCTTCAAGAACACTAAATCATCATAAAATTTCCTACAACTTAAAAATCATCAAGAACACTAAATCATCATAAAAATTTCCTACAACTTAAAAAATCATCAAGAACACTAAATCATCATCAAATTTATACAACATAAAATCATCAAGAACACTAAATCATCATAAAAATTCCTACAACTTAAAAATCAGCAAGAATCATAACAACATAAATTCATAAACCATAACAATCCTCAAGAAATCAATAAAACAAACATAAAAAATCCATAACACATAAACTCATCAAGAATCATAAAACACATCAAAATTCCTAAAACATACAAAGCATCAAATAATCATCAAAACAACCTAATACCCACTACTTAACATATTACACAAAATCCATAAATCATCAAACATGACCCAAAAATAAAGATGAACCAAAATCCAAATAAATAAAACTAAAGGCTATGTTACTAACTTAAATCCTAAATAACCATAACATGAACATAAACTAAAACATATGTGACATTAATTCGTCGAGTAAATCGGAAATGTTACCTTAGCTAGCAAAATCCACTTAGCACAAAATAATAATAAGTATATAATAAGAACACCCCTTCTACTAATCTTCACCCAATATATACGAGTCTCCAAACTCGTCCTCAAAATCTTCCCCTATAAGAAATAACAAGAAAACATTATTAGAGCTAAAAATATGAATTTCCATAATTAAAGTGTTGAAAACGATCTTGACGGAATTGAAAATAAACCGTACTAGAAGATGGAGAGCGAAGAGGAGATCCTAGAAATATAAATTAGGAAGGATTTAATTAAGAAATGAAGGATTTATGGAGGTTTTGCTCAAGAACGAGGAAGAACTAAAGATGAACGATGAAGAACGCGAAGAACGATTAAATAAAGTGAGGTTTTGATCTTATTTTGATTTGTTGTACAATGAAAAGTTGTTTGTGAGTCATATGGGTGGGTGTGTGCCGTGTGTTTATAGACACATAAAGGTGTCGAGTTTTGAAATTGTTGTTCCGTAATTGACTCGCGTTTAATAATTGTTTTACGGTAAACGATTAAATATAATTAACGATAAAGTTAATTACACCAAATATCTAGATAGTAAGATATTGTATTCAAAAGTAATGAAATATCAAGTCCTATTAGAGGACTTTTGAGCCGTGTGGAATGGTGAGAAAACGGGTCTGATTTCGAGCGTTTTGCGTAATTTTCGTTAATTGATCGATAAAGCGCATAGTGATCTAGATATTATGATATTGTAATCAAAAGTAATCAAAATATCAAGGCTATTAGAGGACTTTAAGGAGCCGTGTGGTTTGAGGTGATTCGGGTCTGTTTTTGCTCGATTTGCGTAATCTCCGCTGACGGAGCGATAAAGTAACAAATATCTAAGATATTTGTATTATTTTAATCGAATCAATTAAAATATCCAATCGTGAGTGGAAAACGATGACATGGCCTCGTGACTCATGCCAAAGTCGAGTTTCGATTTTGTTGCGCGCTTTACGATGCGTCGTGAATAGTTAAATGACGATTGGTTAAAAACCGTAAAAGTTATTCTTTAAATTCCGAATAAATTCAAAATAATTATATTAAATTATGATAAATCTTAATAAATCTAAATAAAAATAAATCAAAAATATTATTTTTTTAAATAAAATTTCGGGCTTCAAACTTATGAGACGAGTCGGGAAAAGTCAACGGAAGTCAAAGTTGACTGAAAAGTCGAGAAAAGTCGAAGATGACTTAAAAGTCAAGAAAAGTTTAGGACGACTTAAAAGTCAAGAAAAAGTCAATGACGACTTTAAAAAGTCAAGGAAAAGTCAAAGACGACTTAAAAGTCAAGAAAAGTCAAAGATGACTAAAAACGGTCTTTTAATGAAATCTCTCAGAAATTCCAAATACGAACGCGGAATTTCAAAATAAGACTCGGAACAAAAATTCCTATTTTAAAAACTTAAGTTCTACTGAAAAGTGTTAGTAAATATTTTTACTAGAAAAATTGGCATTTTTCGGGTTGTTACATTGAGAAATGCACCTTTATGACTGAGGAGGTCAAGTTTCTAGGATATGTGGTGTCTGGTAGAGGCATTTAAGTGGATCAATACAAGATCAGTGCAGTTCAGTCTTGGCCTATTCCTAGGAATATCACAGAAGTAAGAGGATTCCATGGCTTAGCATCCTTCTACAGAAGATTCATTAAGAATTTCAGCACCATTGCAGCACCCCTCACTGAATGCATGAAGAAGGGAGAGTTCAATTGGATCGAGAATGCTTTGCAGGCTTTCAAACACATGAAGAAACTCTTGTGCAGTGCACCTATCCTCAGGTTGCCAGACTTTAACAGCCTATTTGAGGTTAAATGTGATGCAAGTGGAGTAGGAATTGGAGCTGTCCTTATCCAAGAGAAGAAACATGTAGCTTACTTCAGTGAGAAGCTAAGTGGAGCTTAGCTGAGCTATTCTACATATGACAAAGAGTTCTATGCTCTTGTCAGAGCTCTGAGGCATTGGAGTCATTACCTTAAGCCCAAGCCTTTTGTCTTACACTTTGATCATGAGGCATTGAAGTACATAGGAAGACAGCATAAGCTCAGTCATAGGCATGCTAAGTGGGTGGAGTTCCTCCAGTCATTCACCTTTTCTAGCAAATACAAAGAGGGCAAACAAAATGTGGTGGCTGATGCATTGTCTAGGAGGTACACTCTGCTATCAACCATGGAGCAAAGGGTTCTTGGCTTTGAGTTCATGAAGGACATGTATCAAGAAGATCCAGACTTTGCAGAAGATTGGTTAGCACAGAAGGAGGGTATAAAGACCATTGATTCACCCTACACTCTACAAAATGGGTTCCTGTTCAAGGGAAACAAGCTCTGTGTTCCCAGAGGGTCTTATAGGAGTCTATTGATCAAGGAAGTGCATGGAAGTGGCCTTGGAGGACACTTTGGGGTTCAGAAAACTGTGGACATATTGCATGATCAATTCTACTGGCCTAAGATGATGGGAGAGGTCCAAATAGTGCTCAGAAGGTGTGGAGTTTGTCAAAAGGCCAAGAGTTCATTTCAAGCAGGACCTTACACCCCCCTACCTGTCCCATGTAGGCCTTGGGAAGATGTAAGCATGGATTTCATAGTAGCATTGCCTAGGACAACAAGAGGGAAAGATTCTATCATGGTGGTTGTGGATAGGTTCAGCAAGATGGCACATTTCATTGCTTTTAAGAAAACTGAGGATGCTGTGAGTGTAGCAGAACTATACCTTGATGAGATAGTGAGGTTACATGGAGTTCCAAGAACTATTGTATCTGACAGAGACACAAAGTTTATGAGTCATTTCTGGAGAACATTGTGGAAGCTGCATAACACTAGGTTGTTGTTTAGTACCTCCCATCATCCTCAAACAGATGGACAAACTGAGGTGACCAACAAGACCTTGGGAAGGATCTTGAGGTGTATAGTCAGCAAATCCCTCAAGGATTGGGACTTAAAGCTAGCTCAAGCAGAGTTCTCTTTCAATAGAGCTCCCTCAGCAGCCACAGGCCACTCCCCCTTTAAAGTGGTCTATGGTACTAACCCCTTAATGCCTTTGAATTTGTCTAATGTGTGCAGGTCAGAGATCCACTATGATGCCAAGAAAAGGGTGGAACAAATGCTAAAACTCCATGAATCAGTCAGAAAACAAATTGAGAAGACCAATGATCTATACAAAAAGAATGCCAAGGTTCCTAAGAGCAAGAAAGACTTTGCACCAGGAGACTTAGTATGGATCAACCTAAGGAAAGAAAGGTTCCCTTCCAAAAGAAAGAATTAGCTAGAGCCAAGAGCAGATGGTCCTTTTCAAGTCATAGAGAAGATAGGTCCTAATGCCTACAGAATTGATCTACAAGGAGAGTATGCAGTGCTTGGAATGAAAGTCCATAGACCTTAATTAGACTCCTCTAATTAGTTGCTAAATTACTTGTTAATTTAGTATTTAATGATCTATGTAACATGCATGCAAATATAAAGACATTTATATAAGAGAAGAAATTTCCTCACATTGATATGGAAAATATAAGGGCACAACAAGAACTCCTTCTTGTTGTTCTTGAGCTAATAATATGGATGAATACAAATAATCCCCAAAGTAGAATATCTCCTCTAAGTTGCACCAAGATTAACCCAAATAATCTACCCTTATTATTAACTAGATAATAAGATAGATATTATTCTACTAATATTATGACTATATTACTACACTAGTAATACTTAGTAAATATTAGTGTTTGAGAGTTTTAGTAAGAAGATGAGGTTTTTGAGAGAAGTAAGAAAACAAGCACAAAATGAAGTAGTGAAAAATGAGCAACACTTGATCATTTTATAGGCCATTTGGCCGGACTTCACAAGCCAAAATAGGGCTCTTATTTTGTTCATTTGATCACATGCATTAGAGTGGAGTGTTGTAGAACAAGTGATGATTGTTTACTACTTGTTATGTCACTTTCATAAAGTAACTAAAGAGTAAAAATAAGAACAAAATCATCACCATGTAACTACTAGCCAACCGGCCACAATGGCCTTAGTTTGGTCCATTTTGATTTTTGATATTTGTCTTACAAATACTTATTGATCATATGGTTAATTATCTTGTATAATTAAGTGTTAATTTGATCATATAACAATTATATGACTCAATTAAATAAATAATATGTACTTAACATTTTAAGTAATATTTTACCATTATATCAATATATAATGGGTCCCACAATGCTTAGTTAATTTATTTTACAACTCCTTGTAAATATAATTAACTAATTACCTCTATCTCAAAACCTCAACTAATTTAGTAATTTAACGATTAATTACTAAGTTAAATCTTATTTAATCGTATTAAAATAAGATATAAATTTATTAGTCAATTATCGCATAATTGAAAAATAAGCTTAATCGAATTTGAGTTCTTAACTCAATTTCTAGCAATTAACTCTCGTACATATCAAATATATGTAATGTACTAATTAACTGTATCGTATACAAATAATTAGGATTTCATCGTTTAGGTGTGACCGAAAGGGATCAGTTGATCAACGCCGTCAAACGACAATAACGTCAAACTCTAGTCAGCCAACCGTTATTGATTTACGTTAATCAACTGACTAATCATATATATAGTCAATAAATATCCCAATTATATTCCATAATAAGATTTATTATGTGGCGCACTTTTGTGGAGGACACCTACTCCAACAATCTCCCACTTGTCTGACACAAGTGTGCGTCACTGATTCTCTTGTCTCTTTATCACATCTCCCACTCAACGCAAGGTGTCTTTCAGGTCGCACTTGCGATTGATTATATCTAGAGTGGTTTTCTCGATATGGAGAGTAACTGTCTGACCAGAAAATATACCATAGATCTCTTTCCGAGAGTGGCCACGCATTTACAGTAACTACTCCTCGAGTGGCCTAAATATGTTTGTACCCAACGTGGGTGGATAATTCTCGTTGATTCATCTACTCTGTATAATGCAGATCACCATGACCCAGAAGATGTCCATCGGCCTCCTTTTACGGCACGACCTAGAACATCAACCAAAACCAATCGAAAACTGCACCGACTCAGATAGACGGTCGCCAGTCAAAAGAATCGACTTATAGGAATAAGATAGAAGACCCTGCCACGACCAGGCATCAAACAATTGATTTAAGGGTCTCTATCATGTCACTGTCCGACAGAGTGTCATACAGTCTGTCTATGTAAACGAACAGTCATCTCCATGACCCCATGGTGCTGAACCAACCATCGATCGACTTACAATCTAGTCATTTCGAGACGTCACCTCATTGAGTGACTAGGGACAAAATACTAAGTTCGTCCTATTCACTTGAATAGGGTCCAACAATCTATTCGGATAAACAGAGTATTAAATTTAGTCAAACTAAATAAAAGAGTTTAAAATAAAACTCGAACAATAAATGCCATTATCATATATGAAATAATTAAAACAACATTCAATTATTACATATTACATAATCTAAAGGAATTCTGGCACACGTCTCAATCCCATTGTGACGACATGACCATCAGGCTTAGCCTTTGATAAAGGCTTGGTTAAAGGATCAGCAATGTTGTCATCTGTCCCAACCTTACAAATGTCAATTTCCTTTCTGTCCACGTAATCTCTAATTACATGATATTTCCTAAGTACATGTCTAGACTTGTTACTAGACTTGGGCTCTTTGCCTGAAAAAAAATAGCCCCACTGTTATCACCCCCATAAATGTGCTAGGATCTTGGGCAGTAGGGCTACTGAAGTCCTTCCAAAAAAATTGCCGACTCCCACACAGCTTCCTTTGCAGATTCTGACGCTGCAAGGTACTGCTTAGGTTTGTAGAATCCGCTGTAACGCTTTGCTTTGAAACTCTTCCAGCAAACAGCTACTCCATTCATCATATAAACGTAGCCGGATTGGGATTTCATATCATCCCTATCTGTTTGGAAACTGGCATATGTGTAACCCTTTACACGTAACTCAGTCTCGCCTCCAAACACTAAGAACGAATCCTTGGTCCTTCTCAAGTACTTAAGGATGTTCTTTACGGCTATCCAGTGACTCTCACCTGGATTTGCTTGGTAACGACTTGTCATGCTCAAAGCATATGCAACGTCGGGACGAGTGCACATCATAGCCTACATGATTGATCCAACAGCTGATGCGTAAGGGATCAATTTCATGCGTTCAATCTCCTCGGGTTTCGTAGGGCACTCTGACTTGCTCAAAGTGATCCCACTTCCCATAGGAATAAAGCATCTCTTAGAGTCTTTCATGTTGAACCGATCAAGAATCTTATCTATATAAGTCTCTTGACTTAATGCTAGTATCCTTTTAGATCTATCCCTATAGATCCGGATACCTAAGATGCGCTGGGCCTCTCCTAGGTCTTTCATTTGGAAATGTATTCCTAACCACTCCTTTACAGAAGTGAGCATTGGAATATCATTCCCAATGAGTAGTATGTCATCCACATACAAGACTAGAAAAGTTACTTTACTCCCACTAAACTTCATGTATAAACACGGTTCCTCGACACTTCGAGTGAAACCATTTTGTTTAATACATGACGAAACGATGATTTTTCCAACTCCTGGATGCTTGCTTAAGACATAGATGGATCTCTTAAGTTTGCATACCGTCTTAGGGTTTGATGGATCCACAAAACCTTCAGGTTGTGTCATGTACACTTCCTCTTCTAGAATCCCATTCAAGAAGGCGGTTTTGACATCCATTTGCCAAATCTCATAATTATGAAATGCGGCAACCGCTAAGATAATCCTTATGGATCGAAGCATGGCGACTGGTGCGAAGGTTTCGTCATAGTGAAGACCATGAAATTGGGTGAAACCTTTTGCCACCAATCTAACTTTGTAAACATCATTATGTTTGTCTATGCCATTGATCTTATAGATCCATTACACTGAAGAGGTTCGTTACCTCCTTAGGTAAATCAACCAAGTCCCATACTTGATTGTCGTACATAGAATCCATTTTGGATTGCATGGCTCCTAGCCATAGCTTTGAGTCGGGACTAGAAATGGCTGCTTTGTAGGTAGTAGGTTCGTTACTTTCAAAAAGTAAAACATTATAGTCATCACCTTCCTCTATAATACCAAGGTATCTATCAGGTGGATGACTAAGTCTGCTTGACCTCCTAGGTTCCGAAGGAATAATGACCGTACCAGACGAAGAGGGAACGTTTTCCTCGTCGTCCTTTTTGGTTTGTGGCTCTTGGACTTCATCCAGTTCAAATTTTCTCCCACTCTGTCTTTTAGAAATAAAATCATTTTCTAAAACAGACTGCATCACGAGGACACAAACACTTGGTCCTCGTGTTTATTGTAGAAAGCAGTA
>JAIUZE010074329.1:0-18581 GCA_022085475.1 Heliosperma pusillum | reverse complement strand
CAAAGTGGGAACATACCAAAAACCGTCACAAAACATGTGATACAAGCGAATGAGAATATCATATATCCAAAACATGAATCAATACATGATACATAAGCATTAGACCAAGTTTAAGAAGCATAATAAATTGGAAACATAGATTCCTCTCCAAAACAACAGGTTTGGAAACTAACTAAAACAAGGGTTCACTTCAAACGGTCATAAGTAGAGTTCTAAATATGGTAATGCAGAAACTCTAAGTCGAGGTGATAGCTTATCCTCTTACGGTTCCAACGAATGGTCACAAGCCCAAAACAAGCAAGTAACGAAGGAGATATGATCATTCTACCAAAAAGGGTCAGTGCAGTGAAACTGCACAAGTGACGACCGTGACTGTATTTCACGACCGTGGAAATTAGGGGTTTCCACCGTGAAATGAGGTTTCACTACCGTGAAACCTCTGTTACCAATTTCTCCTGGAGCCTTTAACAACAATCAATCCTATCATTCATCCCATTCTCATAATTCTTTCTAATAACTATCAACAACATATTCATCATCAACAATCCTCAATAACAACATCATAAATTAATACATGAATCCTAAGCTTTCTAATCGTATGCTAAATACGAATCCTAGCATATAAAGCATGTAAAACACGTAAATGATATCGAGTAACCCTTCACCGTTACCTTTACGCGTCTTTAATCGATTACTAAGCTTTCCTAGTAGTCTCCACCTACAATTAGGTAAGAAAAGATGAATATATTTCACCTTGAGAAAGACGGATAATTTAAAAAGCGAGAAAGACGATGATTTTAATATCAAAACGGATAGAGGAAGGTAATAGGAGAAGAATGAGACGAACTTACGTGAATTCTATCAAAGAACGAAAGAGCTATGAAGATTCAAAGATCGAAAATCAAGAGGGAGGCAAGATTTGAGATTTCTTAAGGAGGAAGTAAATTGTTTTTGTTTTGGAGTAATGAATTAGGTTAAGGAGTATGAGTTGTGTAAGTAAAGGGTGAGTCGGAAAAGTCAACGAAAGTCAAAGACGGCTCAAAAGTCACGAAAAGTCAAAGACGACTTAAAAGTCAAGAAAAGTCAAACTCTCCAACTCGCGCCCTTAGACGAGATTCTCATGGAATCTCGCAAGATTCAAATACAACTCGGAAATTCTAAATTCGACTCGAAACTTTAATTCTAAATTAAACTTAAATTTGCCTGAAAAGATTTCGAAATTTTTGTACTAGAAAAATAGGTACAGTCCCGGGTTTTACACAATGCTTAGTTAACTTATTTTACAACTCCTTTAAATATAATTCACTAATTACCTCTCTCGTCAAACCTCACTACTTTAGTAATTTACGAGTAAGTACTAAGTTAGAATCTTATTTAATCGTATTAAAATAAGATATAAATTTATTATTCAATTATCGCATAATTGAAAAATAAGTTTAATCGAATTTGAGTTCTTAACTCAATTTCTAACAATTAACTCTCGTACATATCGAATATATGCAATGTACTAATTAACTGTATCGTATACAAATAATTAGTTACTATTTGGATTTCATCCTTTAGGTATGACCGAAAGGGATCAGTTGATCACCGCCGTCATACGACAATAACGTCAAACTCTAGTCAGCCAACCGTTATTGATTTACGTTAATCAACTGACTTATCATATATATAGTCAATAAATATCTCAATAATATTCCTTAATAAGATTTATTATGTGGCGCACTATTGTGGAGGACACTTACTCCAACAGCTCTTTCGTCCTTTCATTGTAAAAGTTGGAGTAAGATGTACCTTGCTTAAAGGATTGAAAGGCAAGGACTTGCTCAACCGTACTCATACATTCCACTGCATTATGCCCCATAGTACCACATCTTTCACAGGTTGGCTCTTGTTGAACCATGGCATGAACCGTTTGTTTATTTTCCAAGGACTTTGAAGTTTGTAACTCGGCAATTTTCGCAGTTAATGCCTCCAACTGAGCTGCAACTGCATTATCCGAACCTCCTCTCCTCACATTACCCCTAGGATTTCCATACTCAGCAGTGCGAGTAGTCATCTTATTAATTAACTTCCAAGCATTGGCATCAGTAGTGTTATTTTGGAATCTTCCATTTGCAGCAGAATCTAGCAATGTCCTCTAATCATCATATAACCCATTGTAAAACTGGTTGCATAAGAACCAAGTATCAAAACCATGATGTGGAACAGACTTGACAAGCTTTTTGAAGCGAACCCAGGCCTCATTGAAGTTCTCAGTGGGACTTTGTTTGAAACTTGTGATTTGACTTCGAATGACATTGGTTTTCTGTGGCGGAAAGTATCTTTTATAGAATGCAAGAGCCAAAAAATTCCAATCGGTGATGCCAAGTGCAGCTATATCTAACTCACTCAACCAATCTTCTGCCCCGTCTCGTAGTGAAAAGGGAAACAACACCAACTTGATCTGATCTTGCGTTACCCCACCCGTTAAAGGAATGGAGCAAAAATAGTTAGTGAATTTCTCCATATGCTTAGCAGGATCCTCAGTAGGGCTTCCTCCAAACATGTTTCGCTCCACCAAAGAGATATAAGAAGGACGAATCTCAAAAGTGCTATTACCCGTAGTAGAGAGTTGAAATCCCTTTGGAATAGATGCAACGGTAGTCTCCGAATGGCTGGCTAGAGTAGGCATGGTTGTAGTGGGTGCAGAAATATGTGTATCCTCTTCTAAGGATGGTTTTTCTGCGACGAATTCGGCGTAAACTGTTTCAAGCGTACTCAAGTATGTCACTTCTTGAATTTCCTTCCAAAAGTTTCGTTTAGCTCGGAGAGTCTTCTCTGGTTCGGAATCGTAGGGTACGAGAACGGACTTAGAACACCTGGGCATAAACAAAAACTAAAGAAAAGGATGAGAACTATCTCAAGGAACTTAGGTTCCCTGAGGCGAAAAAAGACAAACTAAGTAGAAAGAAACAGAAAACTGTTGCCTCCCCGGCAACGTCGCCAAATTTGATAAGGGTAAAGTCGCGTCACCTTAATCAAAGTAAACCTAATTCACTACTAACTAATAGTCAGCGGTAAGCAAGGTATCGAATCCACAGGGAGGAGGTAGTATTCTAATCTGTTAAACTAGGTTTGTCTCTATAGTAACAATTCGGGGTTTTGAGATTGAGTTTCTAGTCTAAAAGAAATCAATAATAATAACTAATAGCAAACAATAACAACTAGTAGTAACAATAACTAATAATAACAACTAGTCGCGTCATCTTCTTAGTTGATTTAAATTTCATCATCTTTGTAAGGGCCTTAACCTTAATCATCTAATGTTTGCTGATGATCTTCTCATTTTTTGTAAGGGTGATATTAAATCTATCTTCATGATTGTAGAGGGGTTTAATGTTTTCTCTAAGGCCTCTGGCCTCCAGATTAATAATGATAAATCTGACCTGATCATCAAAGGGGTTGATAGGGAGACTGAGGATTTCATACTTTCTCATACTGGTTTTGCTAAGGGAAGATTACCTTTTAAATACCTTGGAGTTAACATCGCTCACAAGAGATTGACTAAGACTGACTGTAAATTGATGGTTGAAAGGATGACTGCTAGGATAAAAGGGTGGAACATGAGGAAAATTTCTTACACAGGGAGACTCACTTTGGTTAAATCAGTATTGAGTACCTTTCATAACTACTGGGCACAGATTTTCATTCTGCCTGTGGGTGTCCTTGATAATCTTAAGGCTCTTTGTAGGAACTTTTTGTGGGAAGGGGAGGAGACCTACTCAAAGGCTCCTCTTGTTTCCTGGAGTGTCCTATGTAAGAGTAAAAAGGAAGGGGGGCTGGGCATTTATGATAGTAAAACTTGGAATGTTGCTGCTGTTGGGAAATTAGCTTGGTGGATTATGCTAAAGAAAGACCACCTTTGGATCAAATGGATAGATAAGATCTATTTGAAAGGGAGAAACTGGCTCTCTTATACTCCTAGTAGTTCAAGTTCTTGGGCTTGGAGGAAGATTTGTGGTGTCAAGGATGCTCTTAAGGAGGGATTCCAAACAGGGGAGTGGCAGGAGGATGATGGGTATTCCATTCTGAAAGGTTATAACTGGTTATCTGATACTGTCAACACTAGGGTGCCTTGGTACTGCATTACTTGGAGTAGGTTGAATGTTCCTAAGCATAGTTTCATCTATTGGTTAACTATCAGAGGAAGACTACTGACATTAGAAAGACTGCAGAGAAGAGGATATGTAGGAAGACTTAGTTGTTTTTTGTGTGGCTATACTGTTGAAGATCACGAACATTTATTTCAGGATTGCTGGTTTGCCAGGAAATGCTATGCGTGTCTGGATGATTGGATTCAGATTAGACCTATTGGTGGCCACACACTTACTGCTTTGCTCAGGATGAGGATGAAGACTGGTTTCATTAGAAAGGTGTACTGGTCATTGATAGTTGCTGTATATTATAGCATCTGGATGTGCAGAAACAGATGTAGGTTGGAAGCTTATGTGAACAGACCTGAGCAGATAATCCAGGGGGTTCGAGGACAAGCAAAATTGAGACTGTTGCAGTTGGAGCTTTGAAACATTACACAGGAAGAGTATATTTGGTGTAGGAGTAGGAATTTAATGTAATTGAAGGCCTCATGCTTGATTTGTTAGTATTTAATGTATTGGCCAATATGTAATAGGATAATATGGTTTGAGTGGCCAAGTGCCTTATTAATCAAAGCTTACATTTGCACCAAAAAAAAAAATAACTAATAATAAACAATAACAACTAGTAATAAAAGATTGAAAAACAATAAGATTAAAAGTCTAGGGTCTCAGGTTCACTAGGATTATTGTTTAGGGGTAAGGATAAAGTCAACTATCATGCAATAAAGTTATCTCAGGTCACAAGATCGGTCGATTCAATTATGCCCTTTAGATCTACAATTTAACATGCGATCGCTATCATTAAACGAGTTCTATTCAATTATCGTAGCCTATCTTAGTCTTAACCCGGTTGGTGTTAATCCTAATTCGCGAGACTAAGTAATTAATCATGGCCAGTAATCAAACAACTAGAATTAAAACAATAATCAAACGATAACCATGCAATTACAATTCAATTAATTATTCTACCCCTTTTAACAATCCTAGATCCCCTTTCAACCCTAGAAAGAAAATTAGCTACTCATAACGATATTAATAACAACAATGATGAAAAGGTAAACATGATTAACAACTATGAATGGATGAACAAAGAATAATAAAAGAATAAGAAGGTAATTAACTGAATAGCAAAAGAAGATTAAAGAATACCGATTACAAGCTTGAACTAAAGACAATCGTCTTGATGAATAAAATCCAGAGGCAAAGCAAGCTAAATTAGGTTTTCTAATATTAAAGCATAAGAAAAGCACACCTAATTATGAAAGACGAGCTTTCTTTTTATAACAAAAATCTAATTAATTAGGTTAAAGTTTAGGAAAATATGAAAAACCGCCGAAAAACTAGGTTGCTCGATCGAGCAAGGGACTTCTGCTCGATCGAGCATGACAACAGTGCGACTCGATCGAGCAAACAGCCTTGCTCGGTCGAGCATCCTTCAATATGGCATGTTTCTTTGGTTTTCTTCATTCCTTCTTCATTGCTCTCGATTCCCGTGCTTAACCTTCTACAATCCGACTCCGCCATGCTCCATATCTACTCAAAAAGCTCCAAATGCATCCAATCTGCATTAAAACATAACAAAAGCGGCAGACTCGATATTCTAGCTAAAATAGCATAGAAATAAGCAAGGAAAGACGGTAAATCGAGTTATATGTGTCTAAGGGAAGTATAAAATATGTATATAAATAATAATCATCAAGAAGCAAGCTTACAATAATGTAAACTCTCAGATTTTTGGATTCATAAACTGCTTTGTTTACATGGGCTGTCTTATTTCTTTGGTCTCACAAGAACAAAGAAGCAAGCTCACAATAATGTAAACTCTCAGATTTTTGGATTCATAAACTGCTTTGTTTACATGGGTTGCTTTGTTTTATATAGACCAAAGAACATACAAAAGCATCTACTTTATCTTACACAATCAGAAACATTAAGGTCTAAACATAAGCCTATGTACTAGACAATCCTCCTAACTCTTGATTTATTGAGAAAAGAGTTGGACCAGCTGCATTTTCTGAGATAGCACAAAGAGGGAGGAATCAAAAGAGCCTTTAAGTCCAATAGAGCTTGTTTTGCCAAAAGGGGGAGATTGAAAGATGTGTGAGCTGGTGGACTAGGCTTGCACGGTGCTCAAGAGACCTACACGAATAGCAAAGCAGCAGCAACATGACCATTAGCTACTTCTCCAATATCCCATTTCAACATCGTCACAAAACTCGAGCAAAATTTGAAACCACTTAAAATGTGAGCTGCGTTATGGCTGATGAGGATCTCCTTTTCATTGTCGAGTAATGCTCCTGCATCAATTGCTCACGTGAAATATGTTATTGGATAATAGTACATCACATAATCTTACTTATTCTTTAACGAGAATCCTTATGAGTTATATTGTACTTTCTAATTAACGTAAGATGGTATAGAGTATTTAGCGATACTCACCTTGAGTTATAATCATAGTTGATTATACGAGTGGGTTGATAATTTTTGTAATCCGGAGAAAGGTACTAAAGATTATTAATCTAGAATAGTAGACGTTGGTTTCGACTTGTGAAACTGAACCACTTCAAAAATCACGTGTGTCTCTCTCTCCTTTTTGTTATTTCTTTACTTGCATTTACTTTGATTAGTTAATTAGTTGATTTTAATCTATAGAATCAAATAATTAATTACATATCGTAAAAATCGAAAAAGTGGGGCTAGTTTTTAATACTCAATTCACCCCCCTCCCCCTCTTTCGTATTCTATCAATAGACTCTACAATTGGTATCAGAGCCTCGTGCTCTTGATTGCCTTACATCAAGGAGTCTGATATGTTTTTATCGTTTTAATTATTTATTTTCCGCTGCATTTAATTTTATTTTAATGGATTCCAAACACTTAAAGTGTCCCGTATTCAATGGGAATAACGATAGTTTATGGAAAAATATGATGACCCATTAAATAAAGGGTAACGAATGGGAGTGTTGGCTAATCATTAAGAATGACCCTAATAAGATCATGCTTGGATCTATTACAGGCACTTCCACCGAAAAGAAAGAAGATGACTATGTTGAGGCAGATTATAAGAAAGCTGAGAAAAATTCAAAAGCTATCAGTCTGTTGCAAAACGGCATGATTTCTACTGAGTTTGACCGTTTCTCATCTAACTCAACTACCAAGGAAATATGGGATGGTCTAGTGTTAGCCTATGAGGGAACAACTGTTGTCAAAAAGCAACGTATTGTATTGTTAAAGCGAAAATAATTATTGTTCTCTATGGAGCAAAATGAATCGCTTGATAGCAATTCCACTCGCTTCTCTAGTATCATCAATGAATCGAAAAATCTTGGAAAAACTTTTGACTCCGAGCAAATTGCTAGAAATATCCTTATAAGTCTATCTAGACAATGAAGACCTAAGGTGGCGGTAATTGAGGAATGTAAAGATCTATCTAACCTATCTTATCAAGAGCTACTCGGAACCCTAATGGGTCACGAGATTACTCTTGATGAGGATGAGGCAAACGATAGTAATAGTAAGAAAGTGGCTTTACAAGCCGAGTCCAGTGAAAAACAAGATTCAGATCTTGAAGATGAAACAATGTTATTTCTAGGCGTTTTAAGAAAAAATTCTTTAATCAAAAACAAGGAAAAACGTTTAACAATATCACTAACAAATCTTATAAGAAGCCAATCGAGTCAAAAAGGTCTCTCTCAAGTCGTGGTTGCTTCAAGTGTGGGGACAATGATCATATGATTAAGGATTGCCCTACCTGGAAGAAAATCAAAGACAAAAATCAACGAGACAAACCAAGAAGGAATTCAAGCAAGTCATGATGGCTTATTGCTGGGATATCTCGATATAGAAGAACGACGAGTCAGAGGAAGAAGAAATTGCCAACCTATGTCTGAGCAACGTTAGTCTTGACCTAATTTCTGACAGCGACAATGAGAGCGAATCTGGGATGTGCCTGTGGAAAATAACTGTTTACATCCCCTTAAAATTTAGGATTATAACAAAATTATAGAATATGAATTGCGAGTCATTAATATGAAAACAATATAAAATATAGAGAAAGCGAATTTAACCTTTGGTCCTAGCAAAATTCGGCCTAAGAACAGATATCAAATTAGATATCCTCCTAATCGTCTCACCCAAGATTGATCGAGAAATGCCCTTCTCCTTTGCTAGAAAGATAATCAAAAGTTACTGTTAACTTTTTAGGTTTTTGTGTTTAGTGTGTGATGGAGGCACAAGTTAGAGAATAGAATTAGGTTAGAATTTTACTCCAACTCCCCCTATCTCACGGCATGTACTAGGTCTTATATGAGGAGATTTAGTCTCCTCAAATAACTACCCATTGACCGGAAAAACCGAGTGTATCTGGACACTTTGTTTCGGTCATTTTAGCTTCAAATATAATGTAATATATTATAATCGTCATTTGTCAAGGACCGACATTATAATACATCATTAATTATAAATATCCGTATATTTATAATTTGCCAATTAATTATAACGGTTTATGTTTAATTAGCTTACATTATATACAACAATTAAATATAACATTTTATATTCAATTTAGCGCATTACATGAAGTCGTCTTAGCTAACATTATTTAATCAGTATTAAATAATTATATCATCATCACATTGACTAACTTTTTAGTCAAAAACACTGACTAACCTTTTAGTCATTTAATAAGGCATCAATATGATTATTTTTCTCAAATAATCACATCTCTCAATCACATCCTTTAGGTGTGACTTTTAGGGACCAGTTGATCACCGCCATCTGTATGACAATAACGTCAAACTTATCTAGCAAGCCAACCGTTATTGATAAACGTTAATCAACTGATTATTATACAAAGTATACCCTGTGAACCTACAGAGATTTATTTATGTTATTGCCCTAACTGTGGAGGACACTAGCTCCAACAATCTCCCACTTGTCCGTACAAGTGTATGTGCGATAACCGATTTTCATATCCATAATAAATTTCTCCCACTCAATGTAAACCAATTTGCAAAGTCCGTATTCACAAAGTTCGTAGTTTACAAGTGATCAGTATCAAGAGTGGTTTCCCCGACTAGAGAGTAACTTAACTGATAAACGAATCTTTATTCGAGCATGGCCATGCATTTCAGTTACAGTTCCTCGAGTGGCCCTGAGAAATATCATATCCTGATAAAGGTGGGATATTTTCTTCAACTCGAAACTTGCAGATACAAGCGCAGTATGAAATGACCCAGTGAAAATCTACTTAGCCTCCTGTTCCGGCGACCATGAGAGAAACCAAATCACCCAAAACTGCCTTTATCTCAAGAGACGTCCCGATAGTCAAAAGAATCGACTCTAGGAACACTATGGATGTCCTATCCACGCCCTGGCACCTAATGTTCCGAAACATTTAGGACTCCATAACGTCGTCACAAAATGTCCTGCGCAGTATCATTATAACCCGCATCTGTGATCGATCAGTCAACAGTTTTACTTATGGCTCGTTGAACCCACCATCAATCGACGTCACAAAATAATTGCCAGAGTTATCAGCTCATGTAGGCGATTACGGACCAAAACAAAATATAATGTAATTCAGTTCACTTTGTGGTGTTCAATGTTGTCAGTACAACCCACATGAAAAACAAAATATAAAACAACACGATGATTCATAGATAGTTTTTATGAAAAAGATACAGGTGTCCCTAATGCCATATAAAACAACTAATACAACTCAGGAACACGTTTGATTCCCATGGAAATAACGTGCCCTTCATGCTTATCATATCTCAATGGTTTAGTGAGAGGATCTGCGACGTTATCATCCGTAGCACTCTTGTCTATCACTATCTCCCTTTGCTCCACGTAATCTCGGATCATGTGAGCCTTCCGTTGTACATGCCTAGACTTGTTGCTGGACTTAGGCTCCTTAGCCTGGAAAATGGCACCACTATTATCACAATAGATGGTGATCGGGTCATCCGAACTAGGAACTACAGTTAGTCCCTGTAAGAACTGACGCATCCATATAGCTTCCTTCGCAGCCTCTGAAGCAGCATAGTACTTGGACTCAGTCGTAGAATCTGCTATTTTCGTGTGAGAATTAACCCTTGAACAGATTGTTGTTTTCTGTGTGAGAATTACCCTGAAAGTCATAAACATATCTTCCAGGATTGTTGCTATGCCTGTAGATGTTTTGATTGCCTCACAGTTTGGACTCAGATTAAGCCTAGGGGAGGACATTATCCTGCTGAACTGATCAGAATGCGCATGCCTACAGGCTTCATCAGGAAAATTTTCTGGTCCTTGGTTGTAGCTGTTTATTATGGCATATGGATGAGTAGGAATAAGTGTAGGTTGGAAGGCTATGTTCTTAGGCCAGATAGATTAATTCAGGGGATCAAAGTTCAGGCTAGGACGAGATTAATGCAACTCGATCTTAGGAAAATGAAACATTATGAATATGTATGGTGTAGAGACAAAGAATTATTATGAGTTTATAAGCTAGGAGAAGGATGATAGATGGGATTTGAATGTGTGTAATAGTACTATTGTAGTGATGTAATGTTGGATTTGAGCTTTGATATTAATATAAACTTACATTTGCACCAAAAAAAAAAAAAATTAAAATACAACAGTTTATATTTAATTACGAATTACTTTTAATTCGTCTCAGCTTATATTATTTAATCGTTATTAAATAATCGTCTCATCATCACATTGACTAACCTTTTAGTCAAATACACTGACTAACCTTTTAGTCATATAATAGGGCATCAATATGATTATTTTCTCAAATAATCACATCTCTCAAAACACATCCTATAGGTGTGACTTTTAGGGACCAGTTGATCACCGCCATCTGTATGACAATAACGTCAAACTTATCTAGCAAGCCAACCGTTATTGATAAACGTTAATCAACTGATTATTATACAAAGTATACCCTGTGAACATACAGAGATTTATTTATGTTATTGCACTAACTGGAGGACACTAGCTCCAACCATGCATATCCGTCCAGTTCCACAATACGACAACTTTTCAAAAGCATTCTCTAATGAAACTATATGCCATGATGCAATCTAACATATATATACAACCTAAATGCACATTCTCTAACCGACTATATGGCACACAAGCTAATGTTATCTCCTACCATCACACAAGTGGCACACACGCTTATCACAAAAAAATTCCACAACATCATCATCAACACGTCCCTTGCTCCTCAAACACAAGTAAGAAGAAAAAGAGATAAGAGAGAAGAGAATACGAAAGATCTCACCATGGCGTCTTCTTTTCCTTTTTCGTGTCTCTTATGATGTGGGGCGCACCTATGGATGGAGATAAGAGGAAACACACAACAATACATACAAACTAGACTATATACAAACCAAGTTTTAGGATTTTTCAAAATTTTCAAATTTTTAGAAATTTTGGGTTTTTATATGAAATTAAAGACATGTTTTTTAACGTTTTTCAATATTTCAATATATACAAAAATTTACAAATATATACGAAATGGATATTTCCCTCCCCACACTTAAACAAGACATTGTCCTCAATGTCTAAGAACAAGGGAGGGCAAAAAGAAAAGGTAGGTATAGGATATTACCGTCTCAAGCTCCATCTTTGATCACTCCACTATGTGAAGTGATCCTTGAATCTTCTACTTTAACCCACCATCTTGTTTTTGGTTCTAGACGCTTACAAAAATAGGTAATTGATACATCTAAAACAAAACAAAGCACCAACAAGCAAGGAAATATATCACACTCAAACACATATCAAGCAACGACGACGTTTAAACTTCCGTCAAGGACCTCATTAGCTGATCAAATAGGAGGACCAATCCTCATCAAAGTGGTTTATAAGCAAATCATGGTTGGCAAGGATAAGAATAGCATGGGTAAGTGGGCAAAGAAGGACGAGCTTTTAACGTGTCGTTTATCGCTAATTAGATACTGGAGTGTAAAATACTAAGGTTCACAAGTTTTAAGTAAGCTTGATGAACTTGATTCAAACTGAGAACAAAACAAGTGACAAGGGATATTGTTTTAGGGATATTGAGTTGTTTAACTGAAAGACTCAGGGGATATGACTTAGAGACAATTCTCTACAGCAAAGCACAAGAGAAAAGGACTCAAAGACTGGATTTAGAGATAGTTTTAAGTATTACAGCAAAGCACAAACACTCTAAACTAAACTCAACAGCAAGTAAGTTAACCACAGCAAAGCACAGGTATAACTTGACTCACAATACCAGGCACTGATCAAACACCTTGGAGATGTATCAGGCTTGCTTCAAACTACAGCTCTTAGCACAAGTTTGATAACATTGAGTGATTTCTCAAAGTTTAATTCATTCATTCATAAAAAGTCTGCCTCAAACAAACATACAAGACCTCTTTATATAGAGGGGCTGATAACTTGTGAGCCATTGGATGCACCGATCATCCAAGGGCCAACTTAGGATTCAAACTACTACTACTGACACTAATTAAGAGCCTCATAATAGGACGAGCTCAACAACTATAAAGAACAGACACAAGACACAAAAACAGACTGAACAAAAAGCAAATAAAGCAGTTTTGGAGTTTTCCTGAAATGGAAATCTGTTGTTCTTGTTGCCTTGTTGCTTGGCCTGGATGTGTTGCTGCTCCTTGGGACTCCCTACTCTTATTAGGACATAGATAAGACCTGCCTTGGACGAGGACAAGTTGACTTAAACAAAAGGAAACCACAAACTGCCTTGTACTTTCGCTGTTTTTAATGGGTTTGCTGGACTCTAACTTGGGGTGTCTGTTTCATGGGTTTTTACTAGACTTCAAAAGGATTTGTCCTGGACAAACTTGTAGCTTAGTGGGTTGGCTTGATGGTAGGCCATGGTGGGGGTGGTTGGGATGCTCTGGTGTACCTCCTAGCTACAGGGTTTGTGAATTGGTCTGTCTGAGCCTGAAGGGTTTTGTTTCTGTCTTGTGTGGGTAATGTGGGTTGTGTTGGGGCTTGGCATGGGTTGTTGAGTCTTGGACTGTCTCCCTTACTGTTGTAGCTTGGCATGGTTTGGTCTTGGCTTGTCATAGCTTGTTGTTTGGACCTTATAACTCTAGCTTCCATCTGAGGGGTCATTGGGGTTAGGCTTGCCTTGTTTGTGGCTTGATCATCAAGGCCCCTTGGGTGAGCTCCTTCTGCAGCCTCCCCAGGTTGAAAAGGGCTTGACCTCAAGCCTGTGCCTTCTTCTCCCTCAGAGTCTTCAAAGAAAGGACTAAGATCTCCAACATTGAATGTCCCATGGACTGCATACTCTCCTGGTAGATCAATTTTGTAGGCATTGGGACCTATCTTCTCTATGACTTGAAAAGGACCATCTGCTCTTGGCTCTAGCTTGTTATTTCTCTTGGAAGGGAACCTTTCTTTCCTTAGGTTGATCCATACTAGATCTCCTGGTGCAAAGTCTTTCTTGGTCTTAGGAACCTTGGCATTCTTCTTGTACAGATCATTAGCCTTCTCAATTTGTTTCCTGACTGATTCATGGAGTTTTAACATTTTTTCCACCCTCTTCTTGGCATCATAGTGGACTTCTGACCTGCACACATTAGACAAACTCAAAGGCATTAAGGGGTTAGTACCATAGACAACTTCAAAGGGGGAGTGGCCTGTGGCTGCTGATGGAGCTCTATTGAAAGAGAACTCTGCTTGAGCCAACTTCAAGTCCCAATCCTTGAGAGATTTGCTGACTATACACCTCAAGATTCTTCCCAAGGTCTTGTTAGTCACCTCAGTTTGGCCATCCGTTTGAGGGTGATGGGAGGTACTAAACAATAACCTAGTGTTAAGCAGTTTCCACAATGTCCTCCAGAAATGGCTCATAAACTTTGTGGCTCTGTCAGACACAATGGTCCTTGGAACTCCATGTAACCTCACCACCTCATCAAGGTATAGCTCTGCTACACTCACAGCATCCTCAGTCTTCTTGCATGCAATGAAATGTGCCATATTACTGAACCTATCCACAACCACCATGATAGAATCCTTCCCTCTTGCTGTCCTAGGCAATGCCATTATGAAATCCATACTAACATCCTCCCCAGGCCTACATGGGACTGGTAGGGGAGTGTAAGGTCCTGCTTGGAAAGAACTCTTGGCCTTTTGACAAACTCCACACCTTCTGAGCACTATTTGAACTCCTCCCATCATCTTAGGCCAGTGGAATTGATCTTGTAGTATGTCCACAGTTTTCTGAACCCCAAAGTGTCCTCCAAGGCCACTCCCATGTACCTCCTTGATCAATAGGTTCCTATAAGATCCTCTGGGAACACACAACTTGTTTCCTTTAAACAAGAATCCATTTTGCAAAGTGTATGGTGAGTCAATGGTTCTTGTTCCCTCTTTCTGTGCTAACCAATCTTTTGCAAAGTCTGGATCTTCTTGATACATGTCCTTCATAAACTCAAAGCCAAGAACCCTTTGCTCCATAGTTGATAGCAGAGTGTACCTCCTAGACAATGCATCAGCCACCACATTTTGTTTGCCCTCTTTGTACTTGCTAGAAAAGGTGAATGACTGACGGAACTCCACCCACTTAGCATGTCTGTGACTGAGCTTATGCTGGCCTCCTATGTACTTCAATGCCTCATGATCAGAGTGTAAGACAAAAGGTTTGGGCTTCAGGTAATGACTCCAATGCCTCAGAGCTCTGACAAGAGCATAGACCTCTTTATCATATGTAGAATAGTTTAGCTTGGCACCACTTAGCTTTTCACTAAAGTAGGCTACAGGTTTCTTCTCTTGGATGAGGACAGCTCCAATTCCCACTCCACTTGCATCACATTCAACCTCAAATAGGCAATCAAAGTTTGGCAATCTTAGGATAGGTGCACTGCACAAGAGCTTCTTCATGTGTTTGAAAGCATGTAAAGCATTCTCAGTCCAAGTGAACTCTCCCTTCTTCATGCACTCAGTGAGAGGTGCTGCAATGGTGCTGAAGTCCTTGATGAATCTTCTGTAGAAGGATGCTAAGCCATGGAATCCCCTTACTTCTGTAATACTCCTAGGGATAGGCCAAGACTGGACTGCCATGATCTTGTCTTGATCAACTAAAATGCCTCTACCAGATACCACATATCCTAGAAACTTGACTTCCTCAGTCATGAAGGTGCACTTATCAAGCTTCCCAAAGAGCTTGCTCTCCTTAAGTATTTCAAACACAGTCTCAAGATGCCTCAAATGATCATCCTTGCTCTTGCTGTAGATGAGGATATCATCAAAGTATACCACCACAAATCTCCCTAGGCAAGGCCTAAGCACTTCTGTCATCAATCTCATGAAGGTACTGGGGGCATTTGACAGGCCAAAGGGCATGACAAGCCACTCATAAAGGCCATGCTTTGTTTTGAAGGCTGTCTTCCACTCATCTCCTTCTCTGATCCTCAATTGATGGTAACCTTGCCTCACGTCAATCTTAGAAAAGAACCTTGAGCCACTTAGCTCATCCAACATGTCATCAAGCCTAGGTATAGGGAACCTATACTTGACTGTGATGTTGTTGATAGCCCTGCTATCTATGCACATCCTCCAAGTCTCATCCTTCTTAGGAACCAACAATGCAGGCACAGCACAAGGGCTTAATGACTCCCTTACAAACCCGTTACTCATCAACTCTCCAACTTGCTTTTGCAGCTCTTGTGTAGCCTTAGGATCACATCTGTAGGCTGGTCTATTAGGTAGTACAGACCCTGGCACAAGGTCTATTTGGTGTTCAATCCCTCTCAAAGGGGGTAAACCATCAGGAAGTTCCTCTGGAAACACTCCCTTGAACTGATCAATGAGGGGCTTAACATCTGCAGGGATCACCTTAGACTCTTCTTCCTGAACTTCCTTTGATAGCAGCATTACTATAGGTTGCTCCTCACTACACTCCTTGGCCATTGCTGACTCAGATAGAAATACAACTCCACTAAAATCCTCAGCCATACTTGGACTTCCATAGCTCTTCTGGTGTGGTGGCAAGGGGGCTAATGTCACCTTCCTGCTCCCATGCTTGAAAGAATAGGTATTGCTTCCTCCTTGGTGTATGGAGCTTTTATCAAACTCCCATGGCCTTCCTAATAGCAAGTGACAGGCATCCATTGGAACCACATCACACAATACTTCATCCTTGTACACACTGCCAATGAAGAAAGGGACCATGCATTGCTTATCCACCTTAACCTCTGCTCCCTTACTCAGCCATCTCAACTTATAGGGGTGAGGGTGATCTTGAGTGCTCAACTTCAGCTTATCAACCATAGTAACAGAAGCCACATTGGTACAACTACCTCCATCTATAATAAGATTACAAACCCTCCCTTGGATGGTACATCTGCTCCTGAAAATGAGGGACCTTTGATCCTCCTCCAAAGGTATCTGTTGTGAATGCATTACTCTCCATAGGACTAAGCTGTGGCCTGTGTCAGGGAGTGCCACTATTGCCTCCTGACTAGACTCTTCTTCCTCACTCACCACTTCTTCAACCTCAGGCTCATCCCGTTCATACTCAACTAGACCCTCTTTCTCCCAAGCCTCAACTTCCATTATGGTTAAGGTCTTCTTAGAAGGGCAATCCTTCCTGAAATGTCCATAGCCTTGACATTGGAAGCACCTAATTCTGTTCTCAGTCAATGAAGTGCTTGGCTTTTGACCCATGATGCCCTTACCCTTGTCTAAGATAGGTGGGGGTGCTGTCTTGGGGGGATCCATGGTTCTAAACCCACTATAAGGTCTGGTTTGAAAAGGCCTAACAGGTTTTGGTGTAGCAGGCTTAGTCTTCCCTATCTTCTCAATTCTCAGAGATAGGTTGACAACATCATCAAATGACCACAGAGGTTGCATCCTAACCTTGTTAGCATTGTTCTTATCTAGACCCTCTAAGTACCTAGCAATCCTTTGCTCAGGTTTCTCATTTATATCACACTGCAAGGTGAGTTGTTCAAACTCCCTCAGATAAGATTCAACAGGTTTGTCTCCTTGTTTCAACTTAGACAACTTGATAAACAGATCCTGGGTGTAATCCTTAGCAACAAAATTGTCTAACAGTTTCTTTTTCAGTTTAGTCCAAGACTTGATGGGTTCCTTACCCTCCCTAGCCCTTAACCCTTTCATAGTCTCATACCAAAGGGAAGCATACCCTTTCAGTTTAAGGATGGCTACTTTAAAAGACTTGGAATCATTGTATCCCTTGTACTCAAAGATCCTTTCTACTTCTCTAAGCCATTCTAACAAGTCATCAGGATTAAGAATACCAGAAAACTCAGGGATATCTACCTTAAGATGCTTGTCTGTGTTCCTGTGGATGGAAGCTCTGCTTCTTGTTGAGTCATCTGAGTCTGGGTACTCCTCATCATCAGGTGGCCTTCCTCTGCCTCCTCCTTGGCCTCTTCCACGTCCTCTACCTCTCCCTCCAGCAAGCAAATGGTTGCCTATAACTTGGTCCAAGGTTCTGGTTAGGGTGGTTACAATCCCAGCCAGATCCTCCATCCGTGCTTCTACTCCTGCTAGTCTCTCTTCACTCATTGGGCTATTTTTGTGTTTTTAAATGTAGTTAGGGAAAAATGAACTCACTAAGACTCTCAACCAAAGCTCTGATAACCAATTTGGAGTGTAAACTACTAAGGTTTACAAGTTTTAAGTAAACTTGATTAGCTTGACTCAAACTGAGAACAATATCAAGTAACAAAGGGATGTTGTTTTAGAGATGGTGAGTTGTTTAACTGAAAGACTCAAGGGATATGACTTAGAGACAATCCTCTACAGCAAGGCACAAGAGAAAAGGACTCAAAGACTGGGTTTAGAGACAGTTTTTAAGTGTTACAGCAAAGGACAAACACCCTAGACTAACCTCAACAGCAAGTAAGTTAACCACAGCAAAGCACAGATATAACTTGACTCACAATACAAGGCACTGATCAAACACCTTGGGGATGTATCAGGCTTGTTTCAAACTACAGCTCTTAGCACAAGTTTGATAACATTGAGTGATTTCTCAAAGTTTAATTCATTCATTCATTAAAAGTCTGCTCAAACAAACATACAAGACCTCTTTATATACAGGGGCTGATAACTTGTGAGCCATTGGATGCACAGATCATCCAAGGGCCAACTTAGGATTCAAACTACTACTACTGACACTAATTAAGAGCCTCATAATAGGACGAGCTCAACAACTATAAAGAACAGACACAAGACACAAAAACAGACTGAACAAAAAGCAAATAAAGCAGTTTTGGAGTTTTCCTGAAATGGAAATATGTTGTTCTTGTTGCCTTGCTGCTTTGCCTGGATGTGTTGCTGCTCCTTGGGACTCTCTACTCTTATTAGAACTTAGATAAGACCTGCCTTGGACGAGGACAAGTTGACTTAAGCAAAAGGAAGCCATAATCTGACTTGTACTTTCTCTGTTTTAATTGTTTGCTGGACTCT
>JAIUZE010074327.1:0-60473 GCA_022085475.1 Heliosperma pusillum | reverse complement strand
TAGCATACCAGCTTCCCTCCCTCTTGTTATAGTTTATTATCAGATTCACATGATAGCTTTCACATGATAGGTTATATGTTAGTTAATTGTTTCATAACATGAAAAGCATATCATTTATGTTAAATTTTTGTATTTTCCATATACATTACTTTTATGTTATTTATGTTTAATTAAACTCGACATTTCGTGGCTGGGAGAACTCGGAGTTACTCCCCCACTGACTGTGGCTTCCGTGTTTATATTTAATGCGGTCGAACAGGTGGTGATGCATATTTGGGGTACATTGACGAGCTAGCGAGCGAAGTATTTACCTTGGACCTATACTCGGTTCTTAGGGTTGTATAATATTATACACTCTTTCTATTTCCGTTTTTATACGGGAGATAGGTCTCCCGTCTTGTATATTTCTTTTGTAGAATATTATTTCCGTTCTGTAATGACCCTTTTTATTTATGACACCTTCGTTATGTATTCGTATCGTTTATGTATTTAAATTATTTTTTTCTTTCCGCAAATTTGAGGGTGTCACAATTTAAGCCTTATAAGACAAAATAATTAGGTTATCTTTTACACGGTTAAACATTCTACGTTTCTTTTAGCAACTTTGGATCTGAGATTGGTGAATTAATCTTTCTTCCTTTCCTTTGGTATTACAACTTGTTCTCTTCTTTCTAATTCCTTTTTCTTTATTTTCCTTCCTTTATCATTTGTTCTTGTTTTTTCTTCTTTGCTTGTTAGATTAAATTGTTAATCGTAATTCATCCTCTTTTATTGTTTGTTTTCTAAACTAAAAGTGGTGAAGGAAAGAGAAATAAAGGAAAAAAGTGGATTAAAATATAATAAGAGAAACAACTAGGATATCGGATTACCACGGTCAACGATGGCCACTGAAAGAATTAAAAGATTAATATAAACATGGTCTGAAGGTTAAGGAATAGTTCCTTTCGGTCTACTATTCACCCTAGAATTACTTATTTTGCTTTCGCTCTAATTAGGGAATTCTATTGTTCGCTGCAAGTCTCTACCTTTTTCATATCTTACGATCTAGGTCAAGGTTTAACAAACTAGTAAATCAGTCACATGCATTTAAGCAACTTACTAAAAATTAATGCAACGATTAACAACACAAATCAATAACTATGATTTAGATAATAATCTAATAATATATAATCGCATAACCGCAATTCCCCTAAATCCTAGCAAAGAAGAATTAGCTACTCATATTAGATCTAATAAAATTAACTGTAAGAAATAGGATTTAATTAAACATGATAAAAGAGGATGAATTACGATTAACAATTTAATCTAACAAGAAAAGAAGAAAGAACAAGAACAAGAGCAAATAATAAAGGAAGGAAAGTAAAGAAAAAGGAATTAGAAAGATGAGAACAAGTATTAATACCAAAGGAAAGGAAGAAAGATTAATTCACCAATCTCAGATCCAAAGTTGGTAAAAGAAAGGAAGAATGTTTAACCGTGTAAAAGATAACCTAATTTTTCTGTCTTATAAGGCTTAAATACTAAATCCATAACCTAGAATAATTAAGTAACTAATGGACCAGAGCCACGAAATAACCGTCTGATTACTAGAATTAGTCGATCGAACTAATGGTCTAGTCGATCGACTAAAAAGGATGTCGTGATGATTTTAGTCGATCGACTAATGAGCTCTGTCGATCGACTAAATTCTTGAAGAGGTCGATCGACAACTTCAGCTAGTCGATCGACTAAATGTCTCGCGAATTTCCTGCAATGCGCACCGAATTTCAATAGGCTGCCATTTCATCGTTACTTGGTCAAATCATGCATTTTTGGTGGCGTTGGAAAGCTTAGCGAATTTCCTACCGTTGCATCTATTCCCAAGGGATTCAAACTCCCTACTACGGGTAATGGCACCTTTGAGATTCGTCCATCTTATATCTCTTTGGTAGAGCGAAACATGTTTGGAGGAAGCCCCACTGAGGATCCTGCTAAGCATATGGAGAAATTCACCAATTATTGTTGCTCTATTCCTTTAACGGGTGGGGTAACGCAAGATCAGATCAAGTTGGTGTTGTTTTTCTTTTCACTACGAGACAGGGCAGAAGATTGGTTGAGTGAGTTAGATGTGGATGCACTTGGCATCACTGATTGGAATTCTCTGGCTCTTGCATTCTACAAAAGATACTTTCCGCCACAGAAAACCAACGCCATCTGAAGTCAAATCACAAGTTTCAAACAAAGTCACACTGAGAACTTTAATGAGGCATGAGTTCGCTTCAAAAAGCTTGTCAAATCTGTTCCACATCATGGTTTTGATACTTGGTTCCTATGCAACCAGTTTTACAACGGGTTATATGATGATCAGAGAGCATTGCTAGATTGTCCTGCCAATGGAAGATTCCAAAATAACACTACCGATGCTAATGCTTGGAAGTTGATTGATGAGATAGCTACTCACAGTACTGAGTATGGAAATCCCAGGGGTAATGCGAGGCAAGAAGGTTCGGACAATGCTGTTGCAGCTCAGTTGGAGGCATTAGCCGCTAAAATTGCCGAATTACAAACTTCAAAATCTTTGGAAAATAAACAAACGGTTCATGTCATGGTTCAACAAGAGCCAACATGTGAAAGATGTGGTACTATGGGGCATAATGCAATAGAGTGTATGAGTACGGTTGAACAAGTGCTTGCCTTTCAATCATTTAAGCAAGGTACACCGTACTCTAACTTTTATAATGAAAGGACAAGAGAGCATCCAAATTTCTCCTACCGAAGTCAGAATGTTCTTAATCCTACCCTGCCACCACCTCAGCAACAAGGTTCCTCTTATGTGATTCCTCAAAATCGCAATTCAAGGTAACTATAACCGTTCAAATCATGGAGGCCAAAAATTTCAACAAGTTCCACCTCCACCACCTCCAAGTAATGATATGGCGGAATTGAAAGCCATGTTGCAGCAAAGTCTCATGATACAACAAAAGCAAGATGCTCAGATCTCACAACTGCTCGCACATAACAAGATAGTGGATACTCAAATTGCCCAATTGGCAATTCAAAATCCACACAAACAACCAGGTAATCTTCCTCCTTAAGGACACCCTCCACATGAACAAGCCAATGCTATTATCTTGAGGAGTGGGACCTATTACAAAGGCCCAGAAATGAATGGGGATGATAACGATGAAAGTACAGAAGTTGCTCGTCAAGATTCAAAAAACAACGAAAAAGTGGCTGAAAAAGAGGTTGCTCGATCAAGCAACACCCCTTTGCTCGATCGAGCAACAGCGGAAAAATCCGAAAAACCTGCTCGAGGAGTTCCTGAAAGTTCCTGTTTTGACAAACTCGATCGAGCAACTCCCTTGCTCCATCGAGCAACCCCTGATAAGACTGATAAGTCCTCTACTTCACATACAAAAGCAAAAGAAGCCGAGCCAATCACAATTACACTTCCTTTTACTCACCGCCAACATAAATCCAAGCTCGATAAACAGTTTGGAAGGTTTATGGAAGTAGTCAATAATTTGCAAGTGAGTGTACCGTTTACTGAGTTGATCACTCAAGTACCAGCTTATGCTAAATTTCTGAAGGACATATTGAGAAGGAAGCGGTCCTTTAATGAAGTGGAGACGGTTGTATTTACTGAGGAATGCAGTGCTGTGTTACAATCCCGACCACCACCGAAGCTAAAGGATCCAGGGAGTTTTTCTATTCCTTTTAACATAGGTTGTTTAGCTATTGATAAAGCCCTTTGTGATTTAGGGGCTAGTGTTAGTATAATGCCATTTTCTATATGTAAAAACCTAAATATGGGTCAACTTAATATAACAACCATGACCTTACAAATGGCCGACCGTTCTATTAAACACCATTTGGGAATTTTAGAAGGCGTACCGGTTAGAGTTGAGATGGAAAACCTGCTTACAGGAGAGAAATGCAATTTACAAAAGGTGTATAGCTTAGGTAACCCCCCTAAGGTTACCGAGGTAACGAAACCTGAACTTGGACCAGAATAATGATGAGCAGTAGTGAAACAGGAGTAGAGCTCCATCATCACCAAGCCAAGAACTCAGCTAGCCAGGATTGCACCATTACAGCCAAAAGGTCCCAACCAAGCCCCAACCAAACAGGCAAGAGCCCCACACCAAAGGCACCAGGCATAACACTCCCCAAGCACCCCTATTACAGTCAAGAAGCAGCAACAAGTCAAGCAAGCACAACCACAAGAAGGGTCACAAGAGCAGGGTCCAGTTTCCTGAAAAACAGTCAAGACCAGCCAGAGTATAAATCAAATATCATGCAGTACGAGTCCAACCAGGGGCTCCATCTTCTTTTCCCTTAAAGTTGAGGTCCTTAGCAAGAGAAAAGTCCAGGACAAGTTTTCCAAATAAAGTCTAGAAGTCCATCTAAAACAGCCTAGAAGAGTGAAGGTCATATGGAGGAGTCAGCTGGCACCAAGGCCAATATTTCTGTCCAAAGCTCCTTATTTTTGTGTATGATCAACCTCAGGTGTAGTTAGTATGTTAGGAAGGTCGTATATGAAGCCTTTGTCAGCCCCAAACACAGCAAGAACAAGCCAAGCAAAGACTTCCCAAGACAGTTTGCAGACTTACCATTTCTGGAAAGAAACAAACCTACTTTTGCAGTCTTTCTTTTCTCTGTTTTACAGTCTGTTTGTTGTCCTCATTAGCTGACTTTGTAGTTGTTTTTATCAGTAAGATGTAAGGCTTTAAGCCCTTAGATGTCCTTGTTTTTCAAGGGTCAGGATCTGTTGTCATTTGCCTATATAAGGCCCAAGTTGTAACCTAAAGAGACAGACTTTGATTAATATAATTCTGAACTTTGTTCAAAACAATCCTTCAGCAAAAGCTAAGTATTGTAGCATTCCTTAGTGAGCTTGTGTGTGAGCTAAGACTGCAGGGATTAGAACTCATTACTTGTGTGTCCTGAGTCCTAACACCACCCCTTGTCATCTGTGCTTGTGTGCTAGGATGCAAGGTACTATCTGAATTGCCTAGCCTAGTGCAGGTTGTTGAGGGTCTTTTCCTAAACAAGTGAGCCAAGTGTGAGGAAGTGCTAACCGTGGCCTATCCATACAACAAAACCATCCTTTTCTAAGAAGTTTCAGTTCAATTGGTTATCAGAGCTTTGGTTTGTGAGTTCATTTACCTAACTACATTCAAAAATACAAAAACCAACCATGAGTGAAGAGAGATTAGCAGGGCTTGAAACTACAGTTACTGGCCTTGCTAGAACTGTCATGGAGATCACAGCATCCTTCAATGAGTACTTAGATGGCCAGCTCAACAATGGTGGAAGGGGAGGCAGAGGACGAGGTAGAGGAGCACCTGTGCCACCTGTTGCAGCAAGAAGAAGGCAACATATGGAGCAGGAGGAGGCTTCAGATTCAGATAACTCAGAGCAGGCCCTTCCTAGGCACCATGACAAAGACTTAAAGGTAGAAATCCCTGACTTTCTAGGTAGTATGAACCCTGATGACTTCCTAGACTGGTTAAGGACAGTAGAAAGAGTCTTTGAGTTTAAAGGTTACACTGATAGGAGAGCCTTTAAAGTTGCCATCATGAAGTTAACAGGATATGCTTCCCTGTGGTATGAGAATATGAAAGCTCAAAGAACTAGGGAGGGTAAGGATCCTATTAAATCTTGGGATAAACTGAAAAAGAAAATGAGGATTAAGTTTGTATCAAAAGACTACACTCAAGACATGTTTATCAGACTTACCCACCTAAAACAAGAAGGTAGACCTGTTGAGTCCTATTTGAGGGACTTTGAGCAACTCACACTACAATGTGAGATTACTGAAAAGCCTGAGCAGAAGATAGCTAGGTTTTTAGAGGGTCTTGATGAGAAGATAGCCAGCAGAGTAAGGTTGCAGCACCTTTACTCTTTTGAGGAAGCAGTGAGTCTAGCCTTAAGGATTGAAAAGCTAGGGAAGGGAAAATCAGTCCCACCCAAGCCACAGACTAGACCTTCTTTCAAACCCTTCACTGGAGTAAGAATAGGAGAACCCTTAGTCCCAGCCAAGCCCTCAGTGTCAGACAAAGGCAAGGCCCCTGAGACAGACTTGAGAAAGACAGTATCCCTTAAGAAGTGCTTTAAATGTCAGGGCTTTGGGCATTTTGCTAAAGAATGCCCCTCTAAAAGGGCTTTGAGCAGTATGGATGTTGTAGAATGGGGTGAAGATGAGATCCTTGTATGTGAGGAGAGTTTGGAGGAACATGAGGAAGAGCCTAGAGAGGAAATGATAGAACCAGATGCAGGCTTGAGTCTGGTAACCTGGAGGGTTATGCACACCCAACCTCAACCATTAGAGGATGATCAGAGGCAGCAAATATTCAGGACCAGATGTACTATAAGGGGAAGGGTTTGCAACATGATAATTGATGGGGGAAGCTGTACCAATGTGGCATCCACAACTCTAGTGGAGAAACTGTCCCTAACTACACAAGAACACCCCCACCCCTATAAACTGAGATGGCTGAACAAGGGAGTGGAAGTAAGAGTTGACAAGCAGTGTGTTGTGCCATTCTCTATTGGCAAGGGATACACTGATGAGGTCTTGTGTGATGTTCTACCTATGGATGCTTGTCACCTTCTATTAGGCAGGCCCTGGGAGTTTGATAGGGATTCTGTACACCATGGCAGGGACAACACCTATGTTTTCAGGTTTGGTAACAAGAAGATCATACTAGCCCCCTTACCCCCCAATGTTAAAGGGAACATTACCCCTGTCAATGACATTTCCAAGGAAGTCTTACTACTGAGTGAAGCTGAGATGGTTCAAGAGCTTATGGGTGATGAAGTTGTGTTCATCCTGCTAACCAAAGAGGTCCTACTTCCCCAAGGAAACATTCCAGCTGAGGTTCAACAAGTATTGAAGGATTATGGGGATGTGTTCCCTGCTGATTTGCCTAGTGGACTACCCCCTCTTAGAGGGATAGAGCATCATATTGATCTCATTCCTGGAGCAATGCTACCCAACAAACCTGCTTACAGAAGTGATCCAAAGGCCACTCAAGAGCTGCAAGCTCAGGTTGGTGACTTACTCAGCAAGGGTTTTGTAAGGGAGTCCCTAAGCCCATGTGCAGTTCCTGCCTTGCTAGTGCCCAAGAAGGATGGGTCCTGGAGAATGTGCATAGACAGTAGAGCCATCAACAACATTACCATCAAATACAGGTTCCCTATACCAAGGTTGAATGATATCCTGGATGAGCTGAGTGGGGCTCAGGTCTTCTCCAAGATTGACCTAAGGCAGGGCTATCACCAAGTAAGGATCAGGGCTGGGGATGAGTGGAAGACAGCCTTCAAGACCAAGCATGGATTGTATGAATGGTTGGTCATGCCCTTTGGTTTATCTAATGCTCCAAGTACCTTTATGAGGTTGATGACTGAGGTTTTAAGGCCCTATCTGGGGAAATTCATTGTTGTATACTTTGATGACATATTGGTCTACAGCCCCTCAACAGAAGAACACCTCCAACACCTGAGATTGTTATTTGAAGTCCTGAGGAAACACAAGTTGTTTGGCAAGATGGAAAAGTGCACATTCATGCAGGAAGAGGTTCAGTTCTTGGGGTTCATTATTTCCAAAGAAGGAGTGGCTGTTGATCAAGACAAGGTAAAAGCCATAAGGGAGTGGCAGGTCCCCAAAACTATAACTGAAGTGAGGAGCTTCCATGGACTGGCTTCCTTCTACAGGAGATTCATCAAAGGATTCAGTTCCATCATGACCCCCTTAACTGAGTGCATGAAGAAAGGAGAGTTTAGGTGGAATGACAAGGCTGAGAGGTCCTTCAATATCATCAAAGACCTCTTGTGTGAGTCTCCCATACTTGTTCTCCCTGATTTTAACAAACTATTTGAAGTAGAATGTGATGCTAGTGGCATAGGCATTGGTGCTGTCCTAATGCAAGAGCAAAAACCTGTGGCCTACTTTAGTGAGAAGCTGAGTGGTGCTAAGCTCAACTACTCAACCTATGACAAAGAATTCTATGCCATAGTCAGAGCCTTGAACCATTGGGGTCACTACCTGAAGCCCAAACCCTTTGTATTACACTCTGACCACCAGGCACTCAAGTACATCAATGGGCAACATAAGTTGAATGCTAGGCATGCTAAGTGGGTGGAGTATTTGCAGTCCTTCTCATTCTCCAGTAAGTACATTGAGGGGAAAAACAATGTAGTGGCAGATGCTTTGTCAAGGAGAACCATGATGCTGACATACATGGAGCAAAGAGTGCTTGGGTTTGAGCACATGAAGGAGCTTTATAGGGAGGATCCTGATTTCAAAGAAGACTGGGTGGCAAGACTGGAGGGCACCACTAAGAATGGGAGTAGATACTCAGAGCAGGAAGGATTCTTGTTCCTAGGGAACAAACTCTGTATACCAAAGGGTCCTTATAGGGGGTTGTTAGTAAAAGAGGTTCACTCAAATGGTCTAGCTGGCCACTTTGGCATCCAGAAGACCTATGACATGCTGCAGGAACAATTCTATTGGCCAAGGATGTTGGGAGATGTTCAGGATGTGATAAGAAGGTGTAGTGCTTGCCAGAGGTCCAAGTCATTCTTTCAGGCTGGAGCATACACCCCCTTGCCAGTCCCAGACAAGCCTTGGGAGGATGTTAGTATGGACTTTATAGTGGCTCTTCCTAGAACTCAGAGGGGCAAGGACTCAGTCATGGTGGTTGTGGACAGATTTAGTAAGATGGCACACTTTGTTGCTTGCAAGAAAACTGAAGATGCCATGGGAGTTGCAGACTTGTATTTCAAGGAGATTGTGAAGCTCCATGGAGTACCAAGAACCATAGTATCTGACAGAGATACTAAGTTCATGAGTCACTTCTGGAGGACACTTTGGAAGCTTCTAAAGACAAGGCTCCTGTTCAGCACCTCTCATCATCCCCAAACTGATGGGCAGACAGAGGTAACAAACAAGACTCTGGGCAGGATTCTCAGGTGTATCATTTCAAGGTCTTTAAAGGATTGGGATTTGCAGCTGGCACAGGCAGAATTTGCTTTCAACAGAGCCCCCTCCACCAGTACAGGTAAAAGTCCATTTGAAGTTGTTTATGGCACTAACCCCTTGATGCCAACAGAACTTGTACCAATGGCAAAGAAGGTGGTGCCCTATGATGCAAGGAACAGGGTAGAACAGATGATGCAGATACATGCTAAGGTGAAACAGCAAATTGAGAAGACTAATGAGATGTATAAAGCCAGAGCAAAGGGTCCAAAGAAATCCAAAGAGTTCAAAGCAGGAGATCTAGTATGGTTGCACCTAAGGAAGGAGAGGTTTCCTGACAAAAGAAAGAACAAGCTAAGTCCAAGAGCAGAGGGTCCTTTTGAGGTCATGGAGAAGTTGGGGTCCAATGCATACAAGATTGACCTCCCAGGAGAGTATGGAGTACATGGAACATTCAATGTGGGTGATCTAAGCCCATACTATGGAGAGTCTGATGAGGAGAACAGTGAGGATTTGAGGGCAAATCCTTTTCAAGAAGGAGAGTTTGAAACAGGAGTAGAGCTCCATCATCACCAAGCCAAGAACTCAGCTAGCCAGGATTGCACCATTACAGCCAAAAGGTCCCAACCAACCCCCAACCAAACAGGCAAGAGCCCCACACCAAAGGCACCAGGCATAACACTCCCCAAGCACCCCTATTACAGTCAAGAAGCAGCAACAAGTCAAGCAAGCACAACCACAAGAAGGGTCACAAGAGCAGGGTCCAGTTTCCTGAAAAACAGCCAAGACCAGCCAGAGTATAAATCAAATATCATGCAGTACGAGTCCAACCAAGGGCTCCATCTTCTTTTCCCTTAAAGTTGAGGTCCTTAGCAAGAGAAAAGTCCAGGACAAGTTTTCTAAATAAGGTCTAGAAGTCCATCTAAAACAGCCTAGAAGAGTGAAGGTCATATGGAGGAGTCTGCTGGCACCAAGGCCAATATTTCTGTCCAAAGCTCCTTATTTTTGTGTATGATCAACCTCAGGTGTAGTTAGTATGTTAGGAAGGTCGTATATGAAGCCTTTGTCAGCCCCAAACACAGCAAGAACAAGCCAAGCAAAGACTTCCCAAGACAGTTTGCAGACTTACCATTTCTGGAAAGAAACAAACCTACTTTTGCAGTCTTTCTTTTCTCTGTTTTACAGTCTGTTTGTTGTCCTCATTAGCTGACTTTGTAGTTGTTTTTATCAGTAAGATGTAAGGCTTTAAGCCCTTAGATGTCCTTGTTTTTCAAGGGTCAGGATCTGTTGTCATTTGCCTATATAAGGCCCAAGTTGTAACCTAAAGAGACAGACTTTGATTAATATAATTCTGAACTTTGTTCAAAACAATCCTTCAGCAAAAGCTAAGTATTGTAGCATTCCTTAGTGAGCTTGTGTGTGAACTAAGACTGCAGGGATTAGAACTCATTACTTGTGTGTCTTGAGTCCTAACACCACCCCTTGTCATCTGTGCTTGTGTGCTAGGATGCAAGGTACTATCTGAATTGCCTAGCCTAGTGCAGGTTGTTGAGGGTCTTTTCCTAAACAAGTGAGCCAAGTGTGAGGAAGTGCTAACCGTGGCCTATCCATACAACAAAACCATCCTTTTCTAAGAAGTTTCAGTTCAAGTAGTGACAGCTGGTCACTACGCCCCCCATTTTGCAGCTGGTTTCGGGGAGGCTATGTTCATACAACTGGTATTATCTATCATCTTACTTTCTTTTATTGTATTTTCTTTCAGTTATTTCCTATTCTCCTTTGTTAGTTGTGTCCTTTAGGTTGCTCTTGTTGGTTGTTGTGTGATTGATGTGCTGTTAGCGTCACACTGAGAACACTGTGACATTTAGGTTTGGGGGAGAGTCTTTATTTATGTTGTGTGTTTATTTCTGTTGTGTGAAAGAAAAAAAACCATAAAAATTGAAAAATTTCCAAAATCCAAAAATATGTTTTTATTTTATTAGGTCGAGTCTTGGTGAAGTTGAATAACGATGATGATAATTTAAATTGTTTCTGCATTTGAATTCCAAATAAGTTGTCCATGTACATTGTTTTGACTGGCTACTTTTGAAAACAAAGCTCATAGAATAAGTCTTGACCGTTTTTGACATACCTTATGCCAATTAGATTTGGCCAATTTTAGTTGGTAAACCACTTAAAATTCTGAGGTCTATAGAGCTTCCTAGGCCAGGAACATCAATAAACTGGTCTCATTGTCTTTAGGCTTGAGTGTTGTACTCCTTGTGGAATATGTAACACCAAATTGCATAAGTGTGACATTCGTTTCTTGATACATTACGCCTTCGTTTGATAAGTGCATGAGGAAAGGCGGTTCTTTTTGTTCAAATAAGCCTCACATAGCTAAAAAGACTAAATTGTATACCCTTATTATTGAGTTCTTTATGTTTAGCCCTTTTGAACATTTGTAGCCTGT
Source organism: Heliosperma pusillum (assembly GCA_022085475.1). NCBI lineage: Eukaryota > Viridiplantae > Streptophyta > Magnoliopsida > Caryophyllales > Caryophyllaceae > Heliosperma > Heliosperma pusillum. The sequence continues at coordinate 49,059 of JAIUZE010074327.1, read as the reverse complement.
TTTATAACCTATCGAATAGCTACATTCCTAGAATCTACCTACCTTATCGGGACAGTCGCAGTTGCATGATTTTTCTTGTCTACTTGTCTACTATGGTTGGGTCGGGATTTCAAAAAGAATATCAAATGGGTGTAGGAAGTACGTTGGCAATTGTGTCATTTATTCCCTTTGTTGAGAAATGTTATGAAGCAAAAAAAAAAAAAAAAGAAAAAGAAAAAGAAAAAGAAAAAGAAAAGGAACAAAGAAAAAAAATATATGTTGCTTCATTAAATTGTTCAAGGGATAATGAAAGGGATTATACTAGAGTCTAATGCATATTTAGAGAGCAATATCGATATCTCTCTTGTGCTGTCAAAGTTTAAGATGATTTCTCTAGTCGGGTGTTGGTTTGTGCTAGTCTTGTAGATTTGTTTTGGTAAGTGTCGCTGCGACTACCGGTTTTAGCCCCACATTCCCATACGTGCCTTAGCACTATCCACTTCTATACCTTCACCCATTAGCCTCCCTTGTTGTCTTGATTCATGTACTTTATAGCGAATGCGTATTAGTTGGGGAAATTACTATCACATTAGAATGCATGCATGTTTCATAAGTTGAGTGAGTGTTTCTATTTCTTTCTATCTTCACAAAACTCACACTTACATAAACATATGAGTACAGCAGTGAATCCGCGAGAATCCGACAAATTGAGCCGTGCAAAATTGAAAGGTATTTGGTTTTTGTCTATACTACGGTATCATGTAAAATCTTGGAACATGAGCTGCGTTTTCCACTTTTCCGTGCCTTTGAATTTGTTTTATTGGTACAACTTGGTCATTACTTTGTTATAGATATGGATAGCTTGAGATTTGTATGTGCATTAACATTAACTTTGAGTTTTTCATTCACCATTTGTATGTTTGTCCTTGTATAGTGTTGACTGCTTTGCTTAGGGACAAGCAAATGATTGGTTTGGGGGAGTTTGATGGTCACTATTTATACACATATTTTATTCTTCCCTTAGATACATAAGACTCGATTTAGTGTCTTTCCTTGGTTGTTTCTATGCTATTTTAGCTAGAATATCGATTTGCCGCTTCTATTATGTTTTCATGCAGATTATATGCATTTGGAGCTTTTTGAGTTAGTATGGAGCATGGCAGAGTCGGATCTTAGAAAGTTAGGCACGGGAATCGAGAGCTATGGAGAAGAAATGAAGAAAAAACGAAGAAACGAGCCATCTGAAGGGATGCTCGATCGAGCAACACTGCCTTGCTCGATCGAGTCGGGTTTAAGGATGTTCGATCGAGCAACATCACTTTGCTCCATCGAGCAACCCAGTATTTGACGGCTTTTGTATTTCCTAAACTAGTTTAACCTAGTTAATTAGATTTTTATAATAAATGGAAAGCTCGTCTTTCACAATTAGGTATGCTTTGATATTAGAAACCTAAAATTAGTTTGCTTTGCTACTGAATTTTATCATCAAGACGATTGTCTTTAGTTCAAGCTTGTAATCGGTATTCTTCAATGTTTCTTCGTTATTCAATTAGTTACTACCTTCTAGTTGTTTAATTATTCTTTGTTACTCCTTTTATTGTTGTTAATCATGTTTGCTTTATTTATTATCGTTGTTATTAATATTGTTATGAGTAGCTAAAATCCTATCTAGGGTTGAAAGGGGATCTAGGATTGTTAGAAGGGATAGATTAATTAATTGAATTGCAATTGCATGGTTATCGTTTGATTATCATTTTAATTCTAGGTGTTTGATTACTGGCCAGGATTAATTAACTAGTCTCGCAAATTAGGATTAACATCGACCGGGTTAAGACTAAGATAGGCTTGTTCATTCACTGACAAGCCTAAGTGAAGAGACAAGCGCACTTGCTCTTCGTCCACCAGGGATCGCAGCAGGACGATAATTGAATAGAACTCCTTTAATGATAGCGATTGCATGTTGAATTGTAGATCTAAAGGGCATAATTGAATCGACCGATCTTGTGACCTTAGATAACTTTATTGCATGATAGTTGATTACATCCTTACCCCTAAACAATAATCCTAGTGAACCTGAGACCCTATACTTTTAATCTTATTGAATTCAACCTTTTATTGTTGTTGTTTGCTATTAGTTTAAAAATACCAATCTTAAACCCCGAAATTGTTACTTAAGAAACAAACGTAGTTTAACAGGTTAGAATACTACCGCCTCCCTGTGGATTCGATACCTTGCTTACCGCTGACTATTAGACTATTAGTTTAATTAGGATTACTTTGATTAAGGTGACGCGACATTACCATTATCAGCTTTCATTCCTCTCCATCACTTGGATGATACATCTTTCCCGGAGTACGAGGATATTCTTTGTGCCATCTCATTTGCTCGGCAATGTTTTTGGTCGCAAATATTCTTTGAAGTCTAGGAGCTAATGGGAAGTAAGTTACGGGGTTTTCGGCTATTGGTTTCTTACTCTCTTCACCTCTTTTTTTTTCATTCTTTCCTTTTTTACCCTTCAAGACAATACTTCCCTCAATTGTCTTATATGTACCCTTTTGACATTTCATACACTTGTCAAGCAAGACATCATCCTTCCAAAAGAGCATACATCCATCGGGACATGCATCAATCTTGTAATGCGGAAGTTGTAGACCTTTCACTACTTTTTTGCTATTATAGAATGATCGGGTCATGACATTATTATTGGGGATAACATCCTCAACCAAAGAAGCAATGCCATCAACACAATTAAATGGCAAATTGTACTCACATTTCAAAGTTAATATCCTAGAGGCGACTTCTAACAATGACATTTTGCTCCCTTCATATAGTGGTTTTTCATAAGCCTTTAATGTGACACCCCGCGATTTCGCAGTAAAGTAAACACATAGATTTGCAGTGGAAAACACGAGATTTTAAAAACTTAAAAAGCAAAACCGCGAATGTCACTATGCTACAAAACCAAAACTTAATTTAATAACTCGTTTATACAAATTATATCTTAAATAAATACAAGGGACATCGATCCCTTGATAAAACACGGTTAGTATACTAAAATAATATAAACTACACGCTAAGGGTGAATCGCTGTAAGAACAACGCTCACTAGCTCACTCACCACAACCCCATGCAAACACCAACCTGCAACATGTTCATTCATTCAAAATAAATGTCACAGTCAGTAGGGAGTAACTCAGGGTTCTCCCAGCCATATATCAAATTAAAACGCACATAAACAAGCATATAATCATGTGTAATCATGCAAACATATATATCATGCTGGATGTGAGAATAACATTACGATAATAACAATATACAAGTAAAGAAAAACATCCTCCATCATCATCATGCAATATAAGACTCGGGGAAGACTCCCCTTGGCAACCATATAGAACACTAAGGGTTTGCATCTCACCATTAGCGACATATGTTTGAGAAGGTTTGGGACTCGACATACAACCCAATCATAGGCATCCAATCAATCAAGTATACAATCTATCAAATGATCAAACATAAGCAGACACACTCTCATGGTAAATGACACGCACTAGCACCATGTACATAGTAAGTATGATCAACACGTCCACGAGATAAATATTTCCCTGAACCATACACGATACAAATTTCGTATATGAAAGATTCACACGTCCACGGGATAAATATTTCCCTAAACCCATAGACGATAAACATTTCGTATATGAAAGACTCATTTCCTCCCGGTAGGACGACGATAATAATACAATCCTAGTCTAAACCTGGCCAGACTCTCGGAATAAACGTGTTCCGATTCGACATGCGATAAACATTTCGGATCCAAGACTCGGTCAAACACAGAAGCCGAGTACCCCAAAATTGGTCAAACTACTCGAAAGAGGCGGAGAGAGCACAAGAATTATATACAAGCAAATACGCTACATGCAATGGCACCACCTCGCAAGGATACAACATTTGACGGTCGGGTCGATCAACGCGTTGCGTTCACCTCCTAACAACGTCGTCATATCCCCACTAAAACGTGCTCAAATCAAGGATACACCCCCACCCCTCCGACATTCCAGTCTAACGAGGATAAGGTGTAGCCGGGAAATGAGAGTTCAAGGCACTCGACAAGTAGTGCTCAAATCAAATACATAAGGTAGAACCGACTCAAGAGGGGACATATCCACAACCTTCACAAAACATGTGATATAAGCATGTGAGATATTATAAATTGTAAACGTGAATATTCAATGTTATTACGTAAGTTTATAAGATAAACAAACTATACAAACTGAAGGCATATGGAAAATAAATGAGAAGAAGTTATAGGGGGTGCCAGCCGGTAAGGTGGACCGGCTGCCAGCTACCCGGCTGGCACCACAGCAACACATAACAACAACAATAAATATACAGGGGATCCCAAGCCGGTGGGTGTGACCGGCTGCCGGCTACCCGACTAGGGTCATAGGTCAAATGAGAAAAGTGAAGAAAATGGGTGTGGCCGGCTGGGACTCGCAATCTTACAAAAATTAATCAATTTACAGAGAGTTCCCAGCCGGTTGGGGGGGGGGGGGTCGACCGACTGGGACTCACGCAACACAAAATTCTCAAAGTTACACAATTCACATCAGACGAGCTCCCAGCCGGTCGGCTGACCGGCGGCTGGTCGGCCGGCTGGGACACACCCACACGAAAATCATTCTCAACAACCATCCAAACTCAAGTTCCATTGTTACCCATTCAATTCCAACAATAAACCACATTTAATGCACTATAAACATATCCAATCATTTGACAATGTCAATTAAAGCACCTTAATGGCTCAACTCAAGTTCAAACATGATAAATAAGCATAATTAACAACTTGAATGTAACTTAGCATGAGATTAAAGAAAGATAAGCGTGTGAGGTGAATTCATACATAAGAATGAACAACTACCACCATTCAAAATGAAATTAAGGCAAAAATTACACCTTTCACTAATTAAAACTACAATTAAAACATTAAAACACATATTGATATCGAGTAACCCATCACTGTTACCTCGATTAGCACTTAAAATCTTCGATTCCCAACTAATCATCAACCCACATGAATTCCTTGACCCAAAATCTTTTAAATACATATCTTCCAGATAAATAACGCGACATAACCCAAAAACCGAAATCTGGATAAGACGGTCTAAAAATAAGGTTAAAAGTTTTGATCTTTTATTGGCAAGAAAGAAAGAGGACGATGAGAGGATTCCTAAACGGTAAACGGAATTGAACTTGGTTAAGAAACGAAGAAGTTATGTCCGTCATAAGTTTAGATCTAGAAAATGGGTTTTATAAAAAGTTGAAGGAAATGGATATTTTATGATATGAAAATGAAGAGGAGGATGAGAGGAGTAGATTGATATAAAAATCGCCGAGTTTCGTTGAGAGACGGAGAAATGGCATCCGTCTTGAGATTAGAAAGTTATTGAGTTTTAATGGTGTTTTGTGTTGAAGAAGACGAAGAATGGGGAGAATTGTGCTGAAAAAAAAGAAGAGAGATAAAGAGGTTTTTTGAGTTTTTTGAGAAAATGAATGATAGAATACCCAAATTTCATAAAGGGTCAACTTACATGAATTTTCGCGTAGAATCCGATTATGAACTCATAACGGACTGAAATGCGACAGTTTTTACCCAACTAAACTAACTTCTATTTAACATTAATTTACAGCCACGAAATCATAAGTTATCGACTTAAAATATTTTAACCAATAAAAATAAAAGACGAATTTATAAAATTTACGGCTTTAGTAAATTATTCATTATTATAAAATCTGGGGTGTTACATTTAACATGTCAAAAAAGGCTTTTGCTTGTGGGTGTGGTTCTTCTCCATTCATTGGTATATGATCATTATTGAAAATATTAGAGTCAAAGGCAGCGACTACCATATCTTTATATGGGTGATCATTTTGTGGGATTTGAGATTGTTCGGGAAGTGAAAAATATGATTCTCCATGAGAAATCCAATTGTAGTAATTTGGACAAAACCCATTTGTATAAAAATGTTCTTGAACCTCAATGTCATGTAGATATTTCATGTTTTCGCATTTAATACAAGGACACCTAAGTCTGTTTACTACTAAATCATACTCATCTTGTTGTTTAGCAAATTCAATAAACTCGGCAACCCCCTTTATAAATCTAGCGGTAGGACGTCTTTTCTTATCAAGTCTTTTTTCGTACATCCATGTACGTTCCAATCTCTTCATTTTAATTTAAACGTTAACCAACACAACAAGTATAAATACTAACAAAATTAATATTAGCAACACTAATCTATACCCCTTAAAAAAACCCAAACCCCACCTACTGTTCTGAGAACAGTAGCTTTGCAACTCACTTTCCCATTTTACCCTTCTGTCTCTCTAATACGGAGTATATAATCTGAGACTCATAAACTTCGTCTCTCATTTGTCTCTCTCATGCATTTTCTCTCATGCAATTCTCTCATCAAATCAACAACGATGGTGATCAAGAAATGGAATTCGACTGATGGGAATCGTAGCAGGTAACTCTGCTGATTCTTGTGATTTTCTTCTTATCTGTTTAATTTCTGGGTTTAATTTGATTGCATGCAAAAATTTGGGACTTTTTTAAGGGTTTAAATTGATTGCTGTAATAATTTCGGCCTCAGAAGACTAGCCTTTATAGCCTTTATTATTCCCATTTCAAATTCTGGGTTATGTTGGTGTTTTTATTATGAGTTTGTATAATTTATTTTTATCGAGTGATGGTTGATGATTTAAAATTAGTGTTTTCTATTAATTATCAAGGTATAAGATATTTGCAGAACACTTGTTGATAAAGATGTGAAAGAGTTTAGGTCAATTGCCACAATAGATCACAATCAACAGTTTGACGTTTGATCTTCATTGCTAGCATAGTTGAACACTACAGCCCAACAATCTTATTCCTAATATATTTCTAATTTTTGTTTTCTTATTAATTGCCCTGTTCTTTTTTCTCGCATGCCAACTTCATTGAACTTTGCACTCAGTGTAGCATTGCTTTAGTTTTCCTTCAAAACATTACTGGTTTTATGGTATGAGATATTTTTTGGATGGGTATATATAGTTAGTGATGCGAAAATGGCAATTTAGAAATTCAATTTAGTGAGTCTACGTTTGTGAACAACTAATGCTTTGAGCTCGACAAGTGGTTCCAGAGCCGAAGCCCATGACATAGTCAAGGCTCGTGCCAAAATGGTCATGACAATGCTCTGCACAAAGGTTAGTCATGCAACTGAGTTCTCTGTCTTGTACTCCATGCTCCCTTTTACTCTTGGTAGTTGTAATTAGGCCAAAGAAATGGGTATTGTATGGCATTTTAACGAGCCTTTTGTTTATATATTGTGTATATTTGCTGTAGAATATGAAACAATTAATGCAAAAACAAATTGTGTATTTTTTATTTCACAGGTTCCTGAAATCACAGTTATAATTGGTGGAAATTCTGGTGCTGGGAACTAGGCAATGTGCGGCCTTGCATATAGTTCAAGATTTATGTTCAAAATGCTAGAATATCCATAATCGGAGGGGATCAGGTACATTTCATATGTTGTTCCGCCTCCATCTTATTTTGTTATTTCGAGCTTGTATACACCATCGGCTTCACTGCATTTTAACTAGAAAATTATTGATATCATTAGTCGTGGGCTTTCGTTGTAGAAGCTTTGATTGAAAACTTGATGAGTTAAATGATCTAGGTGCTTGGTTCTCGCATTTCGACTTCATACTATAATTTTTTATTCAAGTAGTCTTTGTCAATTTTGATGGGGCAATGTCGAGTTCTCTGGCAGCCTTTCCTGTTTTATTCATTTTTATATGTAGCTTAATTATGAGAATGAGGAAATGATAAATTCTTATATTTTAGTATTAGTATTTGCCTTTTATTGAGGGGATTGTTAGGGATACAGGTAACATGTATTTTGTTGTTAATTTGGTTCTCAAAATTCTTGTTTAGCCGGCTCGTATCATTGAAGACGTGCATTATCCGTCACAAGCTGAAGATGGATAGTGCCTCTCTCACAATATGTAAGTGGGGAGGGCAAGTAAAGGGAAAATGAAGCCCCCCACTTGTCCTCCCGCTTGCATATTGTGAGAGGGGCACTATCCGTGTTCAGCTTATGACGGATAATGACCGTCTTCAATGAGAATTTGTGTAACTTATTTTTCTTTAAGTGGTCAACTTGGCTTAGTTTTGGATACATACTATTGAGCCTCTTTGGGTATTTTTCTTCTGTAATTTACTTCCTCCGTCCTGAACAATTCTTTGCGTTTTTCTTATTTTGGTCATTTCTTTACGTTTTAATTTTATAAAGTTCATCATAACAGAGGGAGTATATTTGAGGTACTCAACTTATACACATCAAATGTCAATGGAACATTGAGGTTTGTCATTGTGGTGCTAAGTTGCCTTCTCTTCGTGTTCTATAAAAAACAAATGTAATGTTTTCCAAGGTTGAATTCAATGAAGACCCATGTAACACCCCACATTTGTTGAAGAGGTCCATTGATAAGCTTAATGACTGGTGCTTAAAGGGATTGAAAGTACTACTCATATCAACAAAGTGCACTTTCTTTTCTGGTTGTCCATGCAAAAGAACTCAAAAAGTTAAGCGTGCTTGACTGAGAGTAGTCTTAGGATGGGTGACCTCCTGGGAAGGTGATACGAGTTGAGATACGGGTCAATGCAGGGACGGATTCAATTAAAATCGGAGATCAGTTTAATGCATTCCCGATGATTATTTTGGTTGGTTAAATGAATCTCGGGATGATTAAATGTATCTCGAATTTATTGAATTTGGAGCATTTATTGAAGTCGTATCCCAAGGCTGACGGTTCCAGTATTATTGTCAAACATAGTTAGGTTCATTTAGTCTCGATAATTATTATAGTCAGTTCAATGTATCATTTTCTAGTACATTGTATTTAGGAATTAGATTTTCATATTCATTCATGTAATCTAGTTTAAATAGATGTATTAGACCATCATTTTGAATGACCAACATTTTGAGAAAAAAGGAAAAACTCGTGTCTCTCAATTAAACGTGTGTTACGTTTGTTTGTGAAACTCGGATTATTGCGATAATCAAAAACTAGTGATTAATTAGGACGCGTTTCCTAATTGTTACTCGATTGGAACCAATAGGTCTTGGTTAGCCAATCTCGTTCATCAAGTTATAGGTCTAACTTGGTGTCTGCTTATCCCTTTCATTTCCGCTGCAAGCTATTTCGCATCATATGGTATCAGAGCTTAGGCTCTTGATTTCCTTAAATTCAAGACGGTCCTAGGCTTATCAAATTCCAAAAAAAAAAAAAAAAAAAAAAAAAAAACTGTTCACGGGGTAAAGTTACTGTTCATCCGGGAAAAAAAAAAAAAAAAAAAAAGATGGAGGCTTTAAAAATTTTCAATCACAAAAAAGGTTTATGCTTTTATGAAGAAATTCAAGAGGAGTATGATTATTTCTTAAATTTGAATTTACCTCCGTTCTTTGATGATTTTGATGAGCCGTTATTTTCTAAGTGTGAAGAGCATGTTGTTTATAATGACGGTTCTTCCATTGATTTCAATCATCCTCCTATATTTGAAGATTATAGTAAAGAGGACATGGTTGATGTATCGGCAAGGGAGTTATTTTGTTCACTTGGTTCGGGTCACAATTTCGATATATGGATTGTGAAACTGAACTTCTACAAGAACATAATAAATCCCAATGGGTTTCTGAATTATCGCGATTATTATTTGATTGATTTGCAGGTACAAGAGTATGTTTCAACGGTGGAAAATGAGATGAGTCTTGACATTATAGTTGTGTTCGTTTTTGATCTGGGCATTGGACAACAAAGGAAAGGCACATGTTGTATCAAAATACTAGCCTTTATGTCGACATTAGTAGGTACAAGAATTGAGACAATTCGTTTTGAAGAAAGGGCGGATGATACGAGTTGAGATACGGGTCAATGGAGGGACGGATTCAATTAAAATCGGAGATCAGTTTAATGCATTCCCGATGATTATTTTGGTTGGTTAAATGAATCTCGGGATGATTAAATGTATCTCGAATTTATTGAATTTGGAGCATTTATTGAAGTCGTATCCCAAGGCTGACGGTTCAAGTATTATTGTCAAACATAGTTAGGTTCATTTAGTCTCGATAATTATTATAGTCAGTTCAATGTATCATTTTCTAGTACATTGTATTTAGGAATTAGATTTTCATATTCATTCATGTAATCTAGTTTAAATAGATGTATTAGACCATCATTTTGAATGACCAACATTTTGAGAAAAAAGGAAAAACTCGTGTCTCTCAATTAAACGTGTGTTACGTTTGTTTGTGAAACTCGGATTATTGCGATAATCAAAAACTAGTGATTAATTAGGACGCGTTTCCTAATTGTTACTCGATTGGAACCAATAGGTCTTGGTTAGCCAATCTCGTTCATCAAGTTATAGGTCTAACTTGGTGTCTGCTTATCCCTTTCATTTCCGCTGCAAGCTATTTCGCATCAGAAGGTTCCCGGGATGTGCATGAGTGAGGACAAAATGCGCTGGAAAGGACCTGTGTTGATCTGTGGGCCATGTACACAGCCTGGAGAGCTATCATGAGTGACCGCTCCCGACCCAAGGTTTGGGCCGGGGTGTTACATAGTGTGATGATCTTATTTCCTAAACTGAAATAAGGTGGTTGTCTTGTTAATTTCCTAATTTCTATCTAGTTAGTTTATGGTAATTAGTAGTAATATAAATAAGGAGTCTTATGCATTGTAGTAGATACACAATTTGAGAGTTTAATACAAGAGTTTCTTGTTTATTCTTATTGCTTGCGAGCTTTAAGTTTGTTAGTTCGTTCTTGCGAGGGTGAATTAATCCATATTCTTCCTTGCGAGGTTGAGTATTATTCGTGGCAAATTTGAGTTCCTTGCGAGGGAGGAGAGTTTGAGCACGTCATATCCGAGTTATTCGAGTTGTCTTGCGAGATTACTTGTCTAGTTCAAGTCTTAGTTGTTCATCTTGCGAGATATCACAACTAATTCATATCTTTTTATATTGTTTTTATTTCCGCTGCAACGATATCTCTGAAAAGGTAAAATTTTGGTTTATTTTACATCAAATCAGTTTTTAATATACAATTGAGTTGAGATTATATCTTTTTGTTTGCGAACAAACCCTTCTTAAAACTTGCGAGTTTATTGAATTATTCTTCCTTGCGAGGTTGAATTTGTGTTAGCTTGATATCTTGCGAGGTTGAGAGTTTACACACGAGTTGGTCAAGTTGTCTTGCGAGATTACTTGTCTAATTCAAGTTTTAGTTGTTTATCTTGCGAGATTCCACAACTAATCCATATCTTTTTATATCATTTTTATTTCCGCTGCAACGTTATCTTTGAAAAAGTAAAATATTGTGATTTATTTTACATCAATTTGGTATCAGAGCTTCGGCTCTTGATTTCCTCAAACCAAGACGGTCCTCGAATTTTTGTGTGTGATGACATGGGTTTGAAGAAACCTAATCGTACATGGAATGAATGGGAGGAATATCAATTTTATTTATTATGCAAAGAGTTACAAAAGGGAGTTGATTCTTTGTCATTCAGTCTTAGAAAGCTTCAAAAATCAGTTCAAACTTATGAAGCAAAAAAGATAGAAGAGGCAAGAATTGAAACTTTTGAAATTATTCACGAAGAAAAAGAAGAGAGACATGTAGAAGACGTAGAGAAGATGATGTCTGACCTTGTCCAACCGAACAGTACAAAAGACTGTTCAAATCCGAATGATGAAACAGACACGGACAAAGGTGAATTTACCACATATATTGTTGAGCCATTAAGTGATGATGATCAAACAGAAGATATGATTGATGATAAACTATTTTCTTTTGAAGACGAATCTCGTATAGAAGGTACTTCATTATTTGATCCTAACTTACCGGCTATTTTTGACGAAGAAATTGAAGAAGAAGTGGTGGTTCCCAAATTACACATACAAGTTGATTTTATTCTTGAAGATGAGATTGATACCAATGATATAAATTATTATGAAGAACCTCATAAACAAGGGATTACTCATTATGAATTTGATTTCAAGAGTAATTATCAATCGCCACTTGATAAATACATTGCAAAGAAGTTATATGGTGAGATTTATCAACGTTCTTTCTTATTAAAGTCTATTGTTATGGAAGCTCGTGATATTCTTGTTATTTGGAGCAACAATTGTTTGGATTGTGCTACAATTGTGCATGGAAGGTGGTGGGATGGAAGGCACAACAAAGGGAGGCATGAGAAAAGAAAGCATAAGAAAAGATTGTACAAGAGGATTTTCGCTTATGATTCTGGTGGCAACTACAAATCAAATAAGATGAATAAGCATGAAGATTATATTGAGGATGATGAGCTAAAGGAGTATTATGGTGTATACTTTAATCAAAATATCTTCTCATTTGCTACATCATATGTATTTGATCCGGGAGGTTGTAGGTCCAAGAATCAGGACGATTCTTTTTGAAGAAGGGGAGAATGATATAGGAGGGACATGGGTATATGTTCAAAATGCAAGTTTAAGTCACTCTTGACATTTCAGATTCGTTCCCTTGACTTTAAAGATCAATAACTCAGAAATTATTGGTTATTTTGACGTGATTTTACTTGGAGATGAAAGTACATGATGTTAGCTTTCCAACAAGTGGTCACATGCTTTATTTGGATAAGTAACGAAGGAGATATGATCGTTTCAAGTTGAGCTGTCCAAGGTATACGCGGGTGACGCAATTGAACGAAATACCAACAACATGTATGCAAGATGGAAGCTTGGGTTGAATAATTCTAAGTTTACTTTCCTAAATAGAGTTTTATTATTATTTTCCTAATTTGAATAAAGTAGTGTGATGATCTTATTTCCTAAACTGAAATAAGGTGGTTGTCTTGTTAATTTCCTAATTTCTATCTAGTTAGTTTATGGTAATTAGTAGTAGTATAAATAAGGAGTCTTATGCATTGTAGTAGATACACAATTTGAGAGTTTAATACAAGAGTTTCTTGTTTATTCTTATTGCTTGCGAGCTTTAAGTTTGTTAGTTCGTTCTTGCGAGGGTGAATTAATCCATATTCTTCCTTGCGAGGTTGAGTATTATTCGTGGCAAATTTGAGTTCCTTGCGAGGGAGGAGAGTTTGAGCACGTCATATCCGAGTTATTCGAGTTGTCTTGCGAGATTACTTGTCTAGTTCAAGTCTTAGTTGTTCATCTTGCGAGATATCACAACTAATTCATATCTTTTTATATTGTTTTTATTTCCGCTGCAACGATATCTCTGAAAAGGTAAAATTTTGGTTTATTTTACATCAGAGTCCCTTATCAAAATTGTTGAAGCCTGGTCGTGGCGGGGATTTCTATTATATTCCTATGAGTCGATTCTTTAGACTGGCGACCATTTACCTGAGTCGGTGTATTTTCCGATTGACTTTGGTTTTTGTCCTAGGTCGTGCCGTGAAAGGAGGCCGATGGGCATCTACTGGGTCATGGTGATTTGCATTATACAGTGTAAGTTGGGTCAACAGGAATTGTCCACCCACGTTGGGTATTAACATCTTTGGGCCACTCGAGGAGTAGTGACTGGAAATGCGTGGCCACGCTCGGAAGAGATCTATGGTAGATTTTCCGGTCAGACAGTTACTCTCCAGATCGAGAAAACCACTCAAATTTATTTTTCCAATCGCAAGTGCGACCTGAAAGACACCTTGCGATGAGTGGGTAGGATGTGACGCTAAAGTGACAAGAGAATTGGTAGCACACAACTTGTCGAGACAAGTGGGAGATATTGTGGGAGTAGGAGTCCTCCGCAATAGTGTGACTACATGCACAACCTGTATCGGACAAGTGAGAGATTGTTGGAGCAAGTGTCCTCCACAATAGTGCATTTATATTATAAATCTCATTTTGGAATATTAGTGGGATGACTAGTATTTTGATACTCCACGTCAGTTGATTAACGTAAATAGATAACGGTCAGCTGACTAGAGTTAGACGTTATTGTCGTATGACGGCGGTAATCAACTGACCCCTTTCGGTCACACCTATAGGATGAGACCCAAACAGAAATCTAATTATTTGTATACGATACACATTAATTAGTACTTTATATATATATTTGATATATGTTTAGTTACGAGAGTTAATTATTGGAAATTGAGTTATGAACTCATTCCGGATAAGTTTATTAGTCAATTATACGATAATTGACTAAATAAATTTTACGTCTTATTTTAATACGAGTAAATAAGATTTAATTTAATGATTAATAGTTAATTCATTAAATTAGTTGAGGTTATGCATATACTTTGAGGTAGAGGTGATTAGTTAATTATATTTACAAGGAGTTGTAAAATAAACTAGCTAGGCATTGTGGGACCCATTATATATTGATATAATGATAAAATATCACTTAAAAGTTAAGTGCATATTATTTATTAATTTGAGTCATAAAATTGTTATATGATCAAATTAATCCTTAATTATACAAGATAATTAAACATATGATTATAAGTATTTGTGGGACAAATATCAAAAATCAAAATGGACCACATGACACTAGTGGGTGCCGAAATTATGGTAGTGTATAACATGATGATTGTTGTTTCTTGTGTTACACTACATCTTGTTATCATGTCATGTTTATGACACATGATCATAACCTTATTCACTACTACACTCAAAGTAATTAAATGAGATTATTTTAAGCAAATTAAGAAGCCACTTAGGCTTGGATGGCCGGACCATGTGTCCTTTAAATGGACAATTTTGTTGTTCATTTTGCTCACTTGTTCATTCTTATTTTGTGCTTATCTCACTAAAATCCTCATCTCTCTAAAACCTCTCAAACACTAATATTTCCTATTACTAGAGTAGTAATAAAATCTAATATTAGTTCATCTTTTCACTTGTGTTTTCTAGTCAAAAACTAAGTGATTAGTTTGGGTTCTCTCTTGGGTGCATCTCAAAGGAGGTCTTCTAGTTTGAAGATTACAAGGAGGATCATCTATTTCTTTCTAGCACAAGACCAACAAGAAAGGTGTTTCTTGTTGTGCCCATATAAACCGAAATTTCCCAATGTAAGGAAATTTCTTCTTACTTTTTATTATGCATTTTAATTTGCATGCATGTTACATAGATCTATATTAAACACTAAATTAACAAGTAATTTTGTAACTAATTAGAGGAGTCTAATTAGGGTCTATGAACTTTCAAACCCTGTGCAATGAAACTATTCAGAAAACAAGTTAAAACAACTACAAATTGAACTAAGGTTATTCACTTTGAAATTGCTCTGTTTTTGTTTGGACTGGATGCTGAAAGAAGGAGATAGGACCTTAACCAAAGCACAAAGCCAATGGTTGAGGGTTGAACCTTGATCCCAGCACACAGCTAAGGGTCTAAGTTCACTTCCAAGCACACAGCAATGGAAGTTTTCTCAAACACACAACCAAGAGATATCAACAGAAACAATGGTTTCAGTTTTTGTGTTTACTTCAAATATGCCTTTCATTCATTAGAAACAAGCCTTATATAGGCAATAGGATTACATCTTGATCGTCCAAACACATCTAAGGCTAGTAATGATCCTCAAAAGAAACAAAATAACAACTACAAACTGATACAAACTGAAATAAAGTAAACATTAGAAAAACAGTTATGAAAGAGACAGGTTTCTTGTTGCCTTGCTGCTGCTTTGTTATATGGTACATAGTGGACTTTTTGCTTGGTGTTTTGGTTCTAAACTGGAGTAGTATTAGTCCCCAAAGTCTGAGCAAAAAGCCCTCGAGTCTGCTTGGCCAAAAGAAGAAACTTTGATAGTGACAGCTGAACTGCTCTTGGATAGGTGAGAACTGGACTGGTGAACTTGGCTCTTGTTTTGAAAGGTGTTCCTGGCGTTTTCTGAGGAAGGTTCCCTGGACAAAAAGGTAGTAGACCCTCCCTAGAACCAAGCCCCATAGTTGGTTTGAAGTCCCTAAGCTTGGAAGTTACCCTGAGACCCTCCCCAAGGTACTGCTGCTGACTGAATTTCATGAGGTTTTGTTGGCTTGTTTTGTGAGTCTGTCTTGTGTCTTGGCTGGCCCTGGCTCATGTCATGGCTATCAATGGCTCGTGTCATGGCTTGTTTGCTTGGGCCTGGACTATACAAAGCATTAAGATAGCTTTTGACATAGGGTGAGGTTGGTATTGGATCATGGTTGGACTGATCATAGGTTGGTTGGTCTTGTCTTTGAGCTTGGCATTGAACTCCTGTTGCACCCTGCCTTAAATCAATCTTGGAAAAGATCTGAGCTCCACTAAGCTCATCAAGAATGTCATCTAACCTTGGAATGGGGAACCTATACTTGACTGTGATGTTGTTGATTGCTCTATTGTCAGTGCACATCCTCCAGGTGCCATCTTTCTTAGGCACTAACACAGCAGGTACAACACAAGGGCTTAGGGATTCCCTCACAAACCCTTTGCTCATAAGTTCCTCAATCTGTTTGTGCAACTCCTTGGTGGCAGTTGGATCATTTCTGTAGGCTGGCCTGTTTGGCAGCACAGAACCTAGGACCAAATCAATGTGGTGCTCAATCCCTCTTAGGGGTGGTAGTCCATCTGGCAACTCTCTTGGAAAGACCTCCTTGTATCTCAAGATCAAAGGCTCAACCTCTGCTGGCAATTTGGAGCTTTCCCCTTCTGCAACTTCCTTAGACAGCAAGATGATCACAGGTTGTGCTTGCTTCATCTCCTTGATCATGGCTGCCTCTGATAAAAACAATACTCCATTGACCTCCTCTGGCATATTGGTGAAAGTCCATAGACCTTAATTAGACTCCTCTAATTAGTTGCTAAATTACTTGTTAATTTAGTATTTAATGATCTATGTAACATGCATGCAAATATAAAGACATTTATATAAAAGAAGAAATTTCCTCACATTGATATGGAAAATATATGGGCACAACAAGAACTCCTTCTTGTTGTTCTTGAGCTACAAATATGGATGAACACAAGTAATCTCCAAACTAGAAGATCTCCTCTAAGTTGCACCAAGATGAACCCAAATAATCTACCCTTATTATTAACTAGATAATAAGATAGATATTATACTACTAATATTAGACTATATTACTACACTAGTAATACTTAGGAAATATTAGTATATGAGAGTTTTTAGTGAGAGGAAGGATTTTAGAGAGAAGTGTAAAATTGCACAAAATGAAGTAGTAGAAAAATGAACAACAATTGCTCATTATAAAGCCAATTTGGCCGGACCACTTTGTCCAAAAAGGACTCTTATTTTGTTTAATTTGATCACATGCATTAGAGTGGAGTGTTGTAGTATAAGTGATGATTATTTCTACTTGATATGTCACTTTCAATTGGTAACTAAAGAGTGTTAATAAGAACAACAATCATCACCATGTAACTAGCAACATAACCGGCCATTATGGCCTAGTTTGGTCCATTTTGATTTTTGATATTTGTCTCACAAATACTTATTGATCATATGGTTAATTATCTTGTATAATTAAGTGTTAATTTGATCATATAACAATTATATGACTCAATTAAATAAATAATATGTACTTAACATTTTAAGTAATATTTTACCATTATATCAATATATAATGGGTCCCACAATGCTTAGTTAATTTATTTTACAACTCCTTGTAAATATAATTAACTAATTACCTCTATCTCAAAACCTCAACTAATTTAGTAATTTAACGATTAATTACTAAGTTAAATCTTATTTAATCGTATTAAAATAAGATATAAATTTATTAGTCAATTATCGCATAATTGAAAAATAAGTTTAATCGAATTTGAGTTCTTAACTCAATTTCTAACAATTAACTCTCGTACATATCGAATATATGTAATGTACTAATTAACTGTATCGTATACAAATAATTAGTTACTATTTGGATTTCATCCTTTAGGTGTGACCGAAAGGGATCAGTTGATCACCGCCGTCAAACGACAATAACGTCAAACTCTAGTCAGCCAACCGTTATTGATTTACGTTAATCAACTGACTAATCATATATATAGTCAATAAATATCCCAATTATATTCCTTAATAAGATTTATTATGTGGCGCACTATTGTGCAGGACACCTACTCCAACAATCTCCCACTTGTCTGACACAAGTGTGCGTCACCAATTCTCTTGTCTCTTTATCACATCTCCCACTCAACGCAAGGTGTCTTTCAGGTCGCACTTGCGATTGACAATATCTAGAGTGGTTTTCTCGATAGGGAGAGTAACTGTCTGACCGGAAAATCTACCATAGATCTCTTTCCGAGCGTGGCCACGCATTTACAGTAACTTCTCCTCGAGTGGCCTAAAGATGTTTTTTTACCCAACGTGGGTGGACAATTCCTGTTGATTCCATCTACTCTGTATGATGCAGATCACCATGATCCAGAAGATGTCCATCGGCCTCCTTTTACGGCACGACCTAGAACATCAACCAAAACCAATCGGAAACTGCACCGACTCAGATAGACGGTCGCCAGTCAAAAGAATCGACTTATAGGAATAAGATAGAAGACCCTGCCACGACCAGGCATCAAATAATTGATTTAAGGGTCTCTACAATGTCAATGTCCGACAGAGTGTCATACAGTCTGTCTATGTTAACGACCAGTCATCTCCATGACCTCATGGTGCTGAACCAACCATCGATCGACTTACAATCTAGTCATTTTGAGACGTCACCTCATTGTTTGATTGTAACTCGTTGTGTGAACAATGAGTCTTCCTTGCTTCATTACCCATTGTTCGTGCAGCAGGAGCTGAGGTACAGGGCAAGGCAGAATTAAACAATGGGGGCAAGGGACAAACCAAGGGGGATCAAGGGGTGAGCAGTGATAGCCAAGGGGAGGTCTACATGGGTATCCAGGGTTCAATCAGGGGGCAAGGAATGGGTAACCAAAGGGGGGACTTCAGGATGGCGAATGCTAGCCAAGACATTGTCAATATGAAGATCCATGATAGCCAGGACACGAGCCAAGACACAAGCCCTATAAGCCAAAGACAAGCCCACCAACACCCAGTCACAATATCACAAAAACAGCCAACAAGAGCCACTTGGGGAAGGCACAACTACCACCACACTTTGAACCACCAGCTGCCACCAAGCCCAGCTAAAACCTTACCCACCTAGGTCCAAAAAAGTCCTAGGGAACCAGTTTCAAAACACAACACAACTACCCTACAAATCCAAATCAAAACAGCCTACCAAAAAGCATAAAGCATAAAGCAATCTTTCCATTTCTAGTTAAACACTGAAAGACTATCTCCAAAAATCTTTCCATGTCTTCCCTACTCTTAGAACTACTGCAGAAGAGGGTCAAAAAGCATTAATGAGCTTCGTCCACAACTTTCAAGCCAACACCAAGCAACAAACACAACTTGGAGCCTGTCACTATCATATGTTTGCATTTTGTCTGTTTTATATTTTTCCTTCTGTATTTCCATTCTGAAATTGTAGCCAGTAATTTGTCATGTTTATGAAGGTTAATCCTGGCCCTTAGATGATATTCTAGGGTTGTATTAATTCAATCATTGAGGCCTATGTAAGGACCCATACTCTTTTGTACAAGGCAGTTGATATTTGAATGAAAAAACTGAGAACTATTCTCATTTCTAAAATCCTTTCAACTTGTGCTTTGTCTTAGTTGAGAGTCAGGCCAGATAACACCCTGTGCTAGGCTGTGGGTGTTGATCTAAGTCTGTGGCAAGTTGAATATCCCTGTGCTTAGACTGTGGGGTGTTGCTTGTTGTTTGGCTCAAGTTTGCTTACCTGTGCTTGGTTGTGGTAAGGAGTCTTAGCCAGTCCAGTTTGTGTTTTGATTCCCTGTGTTGAGCTGTGGGAATTGGGTGACATTCATATCCTGTGCTAGTTTAGGAGTCAAAGGCTACCTTGAGTCCAAATCCATACACACCCCTACAATATCATTGCAATTCTGGCATCAGAGCTTTGGTTGTGAGGCCATTATTACCCTAACTACAACAAAAACACAAAAATAACCCAATGAGTGAAGAGAGGCTTGCAGGTATTGAAGGCAAGGTGGATCAACTAGCAGACACTTTCAATGTAGTGCTGGCTGCTTTGAACACTGTCATGGAGAACATCACACATCCACTAAGGGGAAGACCACCCCCTAGAGGCAGAGGCAGAGGTCGTGGCCACATGGGCATGGGAAGAGGACAGCCCCTGCAGGAGGAAGAAGGGTCAGACTTAGGTGAAAGCAACAGAACGTATGAGGAGATTCAAGATCACACTGACAAGAATCTCAAGGTAGAAATTCCTGAATTCTCTGGTAGTTTAAATCCTGATGATCTATTAGAATGGATTAGGGATGTTGAAAAGGTGTTTGAATATAAGGGTTACACTGATGTTAAATCTTTTAAAGTTGATGTGCTGAGATTGAAAGGGTATGCATCCTTATGGTTTGACAATTTAAAACACCAAAGGATTAAGGAAGGTAAGGAACCTCTTAGGTCTTGGTCAAAACTGAAAAAGAAGATGCTGAGTAAATTTGTGACTAAAGACTACACCCAAGATCTGTTTATTAAACTATCCAAACTGAAACAAGAAGAGAGGTCTGTAGAGGCATACCTTAGGGACTTTGAGCAACTGACTCTCTCCAGTGTGAGGTCAATGAGAAACCTGAACAAAGGATTGCCAGATACTTAGAAGGTCTAGATAGGAGCATTGCTGCTAGAGTCAGGATGCAACTTTTGTGGTCCTATGATGATGTTGTCAACCTGGCTTTAAGAGTTGAGAAAATGGGAAAGGCCAAACCAGCTATATCTAAACCTGTCACTAGACCTATATACAAGCCTTATAGTGGTATTAGAATGGGAGAGACCCCTAAGACAACCACCCAATCAACCACAGACAAAGGAAAGGGAGTTGTGAACTCTAAGCCTAACCCCCCCCCCCCCCCAACTGAGAACAAGATCAGATGTTTCTAGTGTCAAGGGTATGGCCACTTTAGGAAGGATTGTCCTTCCAAGAGGACCATGACACTTATGGAGGTAGAGGAAAGGGAAAAGGAGGGATTGGTTGAATATGTGGTTGATGACAGTATGGTGTTAGAGGTGGTGACAGCTGAGGAAGAACCAATCCAGGACTTGGTCATGGCTCATCCTGACACAGGCCATAACTTGGTCCTATAGAGGGTCATGCACTCCCAACATACCCCATTGGAGGATGACCAGAGGTCTTTGATATTCAGGAGTAGATGTACCATTCAAGAAAGGGTCTACAACTTGATCATTGATGGGGGGAGTTGTACCAATGTGGCTTCCATCACCTTAGTAAACAAGCTAAGTCTGGTCACTCAGGAGCATCCATACCCCTACAAACTGAGATGGCTTAACAAGGGGGCAAAAGTGAGAGTTGATAGGCAATGCTTGGTCCCATTCTCTATTGGGAAGGTATACAAAGATGAAGTGTTGTGTGATGTAGTGCCAATAGATGCCTGCCATCTACTGCAAGGAAGGCCTTGGGAGTATGACAGGAACACCACTCATCAAGGAAGGGATAACACCTATAGTTTCAGGCATGGGGGAAAGAAGGTAACATTGACACCTCTGCCACCCAACCAGAGGAATTATGGGAGTCCCAATATGCCAGAGGAGGTCAACGGAGTATTGTTTTTATCAGAGGCAGCCATGATCAAGGAGATGAAGAAAGAACAACCTGTGATCATCTTGTTGTCTAAGGAAGTTGCAGAAGGGGAAAGCTCCAAATTGCCAGCAGAGGTTGAGCCTTTGATCTTGAGATATAAGGAGGTCTTTACAAGAGAGTTGCCAGATGGACTACCACCCCTAAGTGTTGGAGTAGGTGTCCTCCACAAAAGTGCGCCACATAATAAATCTTATTATGGAATATAATTTGGATATCTATTGACTATATATATGATTAGTCAGTTGATTAACGTAAATCAATAACGGTTGGCTGACTAGAGTTTGACGTTATTGTCGTTTGACGGCGGTGATCAACTGATTCCTTTCGGTCACACCTAAAGGATGAAATCCAAATAGTATCTAATTATTTGTATACGATACAGTTAATTAGTACATTACATATATTCGATATGTACGAGAGTTAATTATTAGAAAATGAGTTAAGAACTCAAATTCGATTAAGCTTATTTTTCAATTATGCGATAATTGACTAATAAATTTATATCTTATTTTAATACGATTAAATAAGATTTAACTTATTAATTAATCGTTAAATTACTAAATTAGTTGAGGTTTTGAGATAGAGGTAATTAGTTAATTATATTTACAAGGAGTTGTAAAATAAATTAACTAAGCATTGTGGGACCCATTATATATTGATATAATGGTAAAATATTACTTAAAATGTTAAGTACATATTATTTATGTAATTGAGTCATATAATTGTTATATGATCAAATTAACACTTAATTATACAAGATAATTAGCCATATGATCAATAAGTATTTGTAAGACAAATATCAAAAATCAAAATGGACCAAACTAAGGCCATTGTGGCCGGTTGGCTAGTAGTTACATGGTGATGATTTTGTTCTTATTTTTACTCTTTAGTTACTTTATGAAAGTGACATAACAAGTAGTAAACAATCATCACTTGTTCTACAACACTCCACATTAATGCATGTGATCAAATTATGCAAAATAAGAGTCCTTATTTGGACAATTTGGACCGGCCAAATGGCCTATAAAATGAGCATGTTTGTTCATTTTATACTTACTTCATTTTGTGCTTTGTTTTCTTACTTCTCTCAAAACCTCATATTCTTACTAAAACTCTCAAACACTAATATTTACTAAGTATTACTAGTGTAGTAATATAGTCATAATATTAGTAGAATAATATCTATCTTATTATCTAGTTAATAATAAGGGTAGATTATTTGGGTTAATCTTGGTGCAACTTAGAGGAGATCTTCTATTTTGGGGATTATTTGTATTCATCCATATTATTAGCTCAAGAACAACAAGAAGGAGTTCTTGTTGTGCCCTTATATTTTCCATATCAATGTGAGGAAATTTCTTCTCTTATATAAATGTCTTTATATTTGCATGCATGTTACATAGATCATTAAATACTAAATTAACAAGTAATTTAGCAAGTAATTAGAGGAGTCTAATTAAGGTCTATGGACTTTCACTATGAGGGATTGAGCACCACATTGATTTGGTCCCAGGTTCTGTGCTGCCAAACAGGCCAGCCTACAGAAGTGATCCAACTGCCACCAAGGAGTTGCAGAAGCAGATTGAGGAACTTATGAGCAAAGGGTTTGTGAGGGAATCCCTAAGCCCTTGTGCTGTACCTACTCTGTTAGTGCCTAAGAAAGATGGCACCTGGAGGATTTGCACTGACAGTAGAGCAATCAACAACATCACAGTCAAATATAGGTTCCCCATTCCAAGGTTAGATGACATGCTTGATGAGCTTAGTGGAGCTCAGATCTTTTACAAAATTGATCTAAGGCAGGGTTACCATCAAGTGAGGCTCAGAGAGGGGGATGAATGGAAGACTGCATTCAAAACAAAACATGGTCTGTATGAATGGCTTGTGATGCCTTTTGGGCTGTCCAATGCACCAAACACCTTCATGAGGCTTATGACAGAAGTATTGAGGCCTTGCTTGGGCAGGTTTGTTGTGGTTTACTTTGATGACATCCTAGTGTATAGCAGCAGCAGAGGGGAACATCTCAGGCATCTTGAAACTATCTTTGGGATCTTAAAGGAGCAGAAGCTGTATGGAAAGCTAGAGAAGTGTACCTTCATGGTTGAGGAGGTTGCATTTCTAGGATACATTGTGTCAGGGAGAGGTATATCAGTTGATCAAGAGAATGTTGCAGCTATACAAACATGGCCTACACCTAAAACCATGACTGAGGTAAGGGGGTTCCATGGGTTGGCTTCATTTTACAGGAGATTCATCAAAAATTTCAGCTCAGTTGTCGCACCCATCACTGAATGCTTGAAGAAGGGGGAGTTCCAGTGGACTTAGGAGGCCCAACAGTCCTTTGAGAGGATTAAGGGGTTGATGTGTGAGACTCCAATCCCTAAACTACCTGACTTTGATCAGCTGTTTGAGGGGGAATGTGATGCTAGTGGGGTTGGCATTGGGGTAGTGTTGATCCAAGGTCAAAAACCAGTTGCTTATTTCAGTGAAAAACTGAATGGGGCCAAGCTCAAATACTCTACCTATGACAAGGAGTTCTATGCTATCATCAGAGCACTCATGCATTGGGGGCACAACTTGAAACCCTAGCCTTTTGTTCTGCACTCAGATCATGAGGCATTGAAGTACATTAGTGGCCAGCACAAGCTA
This sequence comes from Heliosperma pusillum, assembly GCA_022085475.1. NCBI lineage: Eukaryota > Viridiplantae > Streptophyta > Magnoliopsida > Caryophyllales > Caryophyllaceae > Heliosperma > Heliosperma pusillum. The sequence continues at coordinate 24,683 of JAIUZE010074327.1, read as the reverse complement.
AATCACAGGCATGCCAAGTGGGTGGAGTTTCTACAATCCTTCACATTCTCTAGTAAGTATAAGGAGGGGAAGCAAAATGTTGTAGCAGATGACCTGTCAAGGAGGCACTCTCTAATAACAGTCATGGAGCAAAGGGTGTTGGGGTTTGAATTTCTGAAAGAATTGTATAAGGAGGACCCTGACTTTGATGAAGAATGGATCACACAAACTGAAAGGGGGAGAGCTCAAGGGGACAAGTACCTGCTGCAGAAGGGGTTCCTCTTACAAGGAAACAAGCTATGCATTCCAAGGGGTTCTTACAGGGATCTACTCATCAGGGAAGTACACTCAGGAGGACTAAGGGGACATTTTGGGGTTCAAAAAACACTTGATATACTGCAGGACCAGTTCTATTGGCCAAGAATGATAAGGGATGTTCAGGTTGTCCTCAGGAGGTGCTCAACATGCCAACAAGCCAAGAGTTCTTTCCAGACTGGACCCTACACTCCACTACCAGTGCCAAACAAACCTTGGGAGGATGTGAGCATGGACTTTATTGTTGCACTACCCAGAACACAAAGGGGTAAGGATTCTGTAATGGTTGTTGTTGACAGGTTTAGCAAGATGGCTCACTTTGTGGCTTGCAAGAAGACTGAGGATGCTGCAAGTGTTGCTGAGCTGTATTTGAAAGAGGTTGTGAGACTGCATGGGGTTCCCAAGTCAATAGTCTCAGACAGGGATTATAAGTTCATGAGTTACTTCTGGAAAACACTATGGAGGCTCTTGAAGACAAGGCTTTTGTTCAGTACTTCTCACCACCCTCAGACTGAAGGCCAAACTGATGTCACAAACAAAACACTAGGGAGGATCTTCAGGTGTCTGGTCAGCAAATCTTTGAAGGATTGGGACTTGAAGCTAGCTCATGCTGAGTTTGCTTTCAATAGGGCACCCTCATCTGCAACAGGTCACAGCCCATTTGAGGTTGTCTATGGGGTTAATCCACTTATGCCCCTGGAGTTAGCTAACATACCAAGGGAGGAGGTGAACTTTGATGCAAAGAGGAGGGTTGAGCAAATGGTGAAGCTTCATGAGGCAGTCAGAAAGCAAATAGAAATGGCAAATGAGAGGTACAAGAAACAGTCCAAGGCTCCTAAGTCCAAGAAGGAGTTCATGCCAGGGGACCTAGTGTGGATTCACTTAAGGAAGGAGAGATTTCCAGCTAGGAGGAAGAACAAGCTCATGCCTAGAGCTGATGGTCCATTTGAGATCATAGAGAGTGTTGGTCCTAATGCATATAAGGTTGTCTTAGGGGAGGATGCAGCAGGAGTTGAGTTACAGGGTAGGGCAGAATTCAACAATAGGGGCAAGGGACAAACCAAGGGGGATCAAGGGGTGAGCATTGATAGCCAAGGGGAGGTCTACATGGGTATCCAGGATTCAATAAGGGGGCAAAGGATGGGTAACAAAAGGGGGGACTTCAGGATGGGGAATGCTAGCCAAAACAATGTCAAGATGAAGATCCATGATAGCCAGGACACGAGCCACACAAACCAAAGACAAGCCCACCAACACCCAGTCACAATATCACAAAAACAGCCAACAGGAGCCACTTGAGGAAGGCACAACTACCACCACGCTTTGAACCACCAGCTGCCACCAAGCCCAGCTAAAACCTAACTCACCTAGGTCCAAAAAATTCCTAGGGAACCAGTTTCAAAACATAACACAACTACCCTAAAATTCCAAATCAAAACAGCCTACCAAAAAGCATAAAGCATAAAGCAATCTTTCCATTTCTAGTTAAACACTGAAAGACTATCTCCAAAAGTCTTTCCTTGTCTTCCCTACTCTTAGAACTACTGAAGAAGAGGGTCAAGGAGCATTAATGAACTTCGTCCACAACTTTCAAACCAACACAAAGCAACAAACATAACCTGGAGCCTGTGACTATCATATGTCTGCATTTTGTCTGTTTTTTATTTTTTTCTTTTTTATTTCCATTCTGTAATTGTATCCAGTAATTTGTCATGTTTATGTAGGATAATCCTGGCCCTTAAAAGATATTCTAGTGTTGTATTAGTTCAAGCATTGAGGCCTATATAAGGACCCATGCTCTTTTGTACAAGGCAGTTGATATTTGAATGAAAAAACTGAGAACCATTCTCATTTCTAAAATCCTTTCAACTCGTGCATTGTCTTAGTTGAGAGGCAGGCCAGATAACATCCTGTGCTAGGGTGTGGGTGTTGATCTACGTCTGTGGCAAGTTGATCTACGTCTGTGGGGTGTTTGCTTGTTGTTTGGCTCAAGTTTGCTTACCTGTGCTTGGCTGTGGTAAGGAGTCTTAGTCAGTCTAGTTTGTTGTTTGATTCCCTGTGTTGAGCTGTGGGGATTGGGTGACATTCATAGCCTGTGCTAGTTTAGGAGTCAAAGGCTACATTGAGCCAAATCCATACACACCCCTACAATATCACTGCAGTTACAATGCAACAATGGGTAATGAAGCAAGGAAGACTCATTGTTCACACAAGGAGTTACAATGTAACAATGGGTAATGAAGCAAGTAAGACTCATTGTTCACACCAGGAGTTACAATGCAAACAATGGGTAATGATGTGACACCCTCAAATTTTCGGAAAGATAAACAAGTACTTTAAATAAATAAAGGATGAGAATACGTTTCTAATAGGTTCACTTTAGTGAAAATCGGTAAATTTTAAAACCGGAACCTACTATAAAATATATTCATCATAACAAAGGTGTCTTAAACAAACAAGGTTCATAACAAAAAGAACTAATATTATACATAAGAAATATCTAAAACGGGAGACATATCTCCCTATAAATACAGAATTAAAAGAGTGTATAATAATATACAATCCTAAGAACCGAATATAGGTCCAAGGTAAATACTTCGCTCGCTAGCTCGTCAATGTACCCAAGTATGCATCACAAACCTGCCAACCGCATTAAATATAAACACGGAAGCCACAGTCAGTGGGGGAGTAACTCCGAGTTCTCCCAGCCACGAAATGTCGAGGTTAATAAAACATGAATAACATAAAAGAGATGTATATGGAAAATACAAAACCTTAACATATACGATATGCTTTTCATGTTATGAAACAATTAACTAACAAATAACCTATCATATGAAAGCTATCATGTGAATCAGTTAACAACTGGTAATCCAAACTCTATCAACCTTAGCCGGCTTGCATCTCACCTTCTAAGATTCATAGAATCATCAAACTTGAAAGACCAATACGTCTACAAAAAGGCATAAGTTCTTAGCACCGTCAATAGTCGACTTCTGTAACTCGAGGCTATACCACAAGGTAAAAAAACATCCTAGTCCTAGACTGATCAGACCTAGCGACAACAGCTATTACATTCCCCGTCTCATGACCAAAAGTACACAAGAATCTCTACTAGGCGACCCCCTAAGCAAAGTTGGCTAGTACTTAAGCTGGCTCCATTCCCAAAGTGGAACTATTAGGCAACCATGCTCCGACTTGGAGATAAACCCCCCAGGCCGGAACACAAAAGCTATCAAGCTGTGAACTCCATATGCTCGTTAAAGATAGTAAGGCCTATCTATGACATGGTCCAAGATACTCATTTAGAATTAGAATGGTCAAGACGCCATATACTCATAATTCTCTATGGGTACTTAGTCAACACGACACCAACCATATAATAAAACAGTCACGGGAAAAACATCCTATCATGTGACGAATTGCATATCAATAATAATCAAATATCATATCGCCTCATATCTACTAAGGCTAATTCATTAATTAAATACAACTTACTTGAAGACAAATCCCAGACCCGAGTCCCGCGACGGGTCATCAGTCAAAACGGGGCTGACTAGATCTTAGTTTGACCAAACCCGTTTGGTCAAACCGGCTAGAAACAGAGTCTTTACCAATTAGACTTGAACATAAAATCATCATATTCATCTCATGCTATTTTATTACAACTTCCAACATGTGAATTATTAAAATAATACGAAAACCCGCTTGACTTAAAGGATATCACATTAAACTACAATCTCGTATTAAAATTTCTAACATGTGAGAAATGATAATATTATGAAAACTTTTAATTAAATAATTTACTTATTAACATTTCCCACTTGCTAAATATTACAAAACACGGTAAAATAACAATAACTCAAAAACCGTCACAAGTCCAAGGAGGGAACCCACGGGCTGTTTTGGGCCGAACATGACACGGGCCTGGTTTGGGCCTGTTTTGAGTCGACTTTTCTAAACTCGTTTCTTAATATTTCCCGCATGCTTTAACATATTTAAAACCCGTCAAAACAACTACAAAACAATCAAGTATCGACCCAACCCACAAGCCCACTCACGGACCAGCCCAGACCGGACCTGCACCGTGCCTGAACCAGCCTGAACCGGCCTGAACCGGCCTGGTTTGGGCTGGTTTTCCAGCCACCCTACACGGTTCTACCAACCAACAAATCCCAAATTATTTCCAACATGTTTTAATTAACAAACAACCATTTTAACAACCAATTTAAACATCATCCATACAAAAATCATGATTATGAACAAATCATCCAAATATGTCAAGAACACTAACATGTTAAAAATTCATACAACATATTAAAAATAACAACTTATCATGTTACTAGTTAAAACCGTAAATAATAATAACATAAACAAAAACAAAAGATATGTAACATAAATTCGTCGAGTAACTCGGAATCGTTACCTTAGCTAGCACAAAATCAATTAGCACCAAAATAAGAAGTAAAAACCCGTCTACTAGTCTTCTTCTAAAATATACGAGTCGCCAAACTCGTCTTCAAAATCTTCTCCTATAAGAAATGACAAGAATAACATTATTAGAATAAAAACTTGATTTTCAACAATTAAAGTGTTGAAAACGATTTTGTCGGAATTGAAAATAAAACGTACTTGGAGATGAAGAGCGAAAAGGAGACTCTAGAAATATAAGTTAGGACGGATTTGAACAAGTAAAGAAGGTTTTATGACGATTTTGCTCAAGAACGATGAAGAACGATGAAGAACGATGAAGAACACCAAGAACGATTTTGATTATATTAAAGAAAGTATTAATTAGATGTTAAGTTGATTTATTGTAAAATGAAAAGATAGTTAGTGAGTAAAGGGGGAGGGAGTGCCGTGTAAATATAGAGGGTTAATGGAGTCGGGTTTTGAAATTGTTGTTACGGAATTGACTCGGGTTTTATAATTATATTAAGGTAATTAATTAGATATTATTAGGTTTAATGATAGTTTAATCAAATATCTAGATATTAATTAGATATTATGTTATTGTAATCAAAAGAAAGGAAAATATCTAGTTCTAAGAGAGGGTGAGGGAGCCGTGTGGTATAGGTAGTAGTCGGGTTTGTTTTTAAGCGATTTGTGTAATTTCCGTTGACGGATCGATAAAGTTACAAATATCTTAGATATTCGTATTAGTTTAATCAAAAGAATTAAAAGATCTAAAGTGAGTGGAAAAATATGACATGGGGCGTGTGACTCATGCTAGAGTCGGGTTTCGGGTTTGTTTCGGGACTTAAGTTGACTCGGGAATAGTTAAATGACGTTCGGGTTAAACCGTAAAACCTTCTCTTTAATTCCGAATAAATTCAAAATAATTATATTAAATTATCATAAATTCAAATAAATCTTAATAAAAATAAATTAAATTTATTATTTTTCAAATATAATTTCGGTCTTTCAAATTACGGGGTGAGTCGGAAAAAGTCAATGAAAGTCAAAGTTAACTTAAAAACGGGATTCTCATGGAATCTCGCAGAAATTCCAAATACGAACTCGGAAATTCCAAATTCGACTGGAAACAATAAATTCCAATTTAAAACTTAAATATGCTGAAAAGTATCCGTAAAATATTTTCACTAGAAAAATAGGGTACTTTTCGGGTTGTTACAAATGAAGTAAGGAAGACTCATTTCTCACACAAGGAGTTACTATATAACAATGGGTAATGAAGCAAGGAAGACTCATTGTTGACCAAAGGAGTTACAATGCAAACAATGGGTAATGAAGCAAAGAAGACTCATTGTTCACACAAGGAGTTACAATGCAAACAATGGGTAATGAAGCAAGGAAGACTCATTGTTCACACAAGGAGTTACAATGCAAACATTGGGTAATGAAGCAAGGAAGACTCATTGCTCACACAAGGAGTTACAATATAACAATGGGTAATGAAGTAAGGAAGAGTCATTGTTCACACAAGGAGTTACAACGCAAAAAGGGGTAATGAAGCAAGGAAGACTCATTGTTAACACAAGGAGTTACAATGCAACAATGGATAATGAAGCACAGAAGACTTATTGATTACACAAGAAGTTACCATATAACAATGGGTAATGAAGCAAGGAAGACTCACTGTTGACCGAGGGAGTTACAATGCAAACAATGGGTAATGAAAAAAGACTCACACAACGACTTACAATGTAAACAATGGGTAATAAAGTAAGGAAGACTCATTGTTCACACAATGAGTTACAATGCAAACAATGGGTAATGAAGCAAGGAAGACTCATTGTTAGCACAGGAGTTACAATGCAACAATGGGTAATGAAGAATGGAAGGCTCATTGTTCACACAAGGAGTTACAATGTAACAATGGGCAATGAAGCAAGGAAGAGTCATTGTTCACACAAGGAGGTACAATGCGAACAATGGGTAATAAAGCAAGGAAGACTTATTGTTCACACAACGAGTTACAATGTAACAATGGGTAATGAAGCAAGGAAGACTCATTGTTCACCCAAGGAGTTACAATGCAAACAATGGGTAATGAACCAAAGAAGACTCATTGTTCACACAAGGAGTTACAATGGAAACAATGGGTAATGAAGCAAGGAAGACTCATTGTTCACACAACGAGTTACAATGTAAAAATTGGTAATTAAGCAAAGAAGACTCGCTGTTCACCTAACGAGTTACAATGCAAACAATGGGTAATGAAGCAAAGAAGACTCATTGTTCACACAAGGAGTTAAAATGCAAACAATGGATAATGAAGCAAGGAAGACTCATTGTTCACACAAGGAGTTAAAATGCAAACAACAGGTAATGAAGCAAGGAAGTCTCACAATGGAAACAATGGGTAATGAAGCAAGGAAGACTCATTGTTCGAACAACGACTTACAATGCAACAATGGGTAATGAAGCAAGGAAGACTCATTGTTCACATAAGGAGTTACAATGTAACAATGGGTAATGAAGCAAGGAAGACTTATTTTTCACACAACGAGTTACAATGTAACAATGGGTAATGAAGCAAGGAAGACTCATTGTTGACCGAGGGAGTTACAATGCAAAAAATGGGTAATGAAGGAAGACTCACACAACGACTTACAATGTAAACAATGGGTAATAAAGCAAGGAAGACTCATTGTTCACACAATGAGTTACAATGCAAACAATGGGTAATGAAGTATGGAAGACTCATTGTTCACACAGGATTTACAATGCAACAATGGGTAATGAAGCAAGGAAGGCTCATTGTTCACACAAGGAGTTACAATGTAACAATGGGCAATGAAGCAAGGAAGAGTCATTGTTCACACAAGGAGTTACAATGCGAACAATGGGTATAGAAGCAAGGAAGACTCATTGTTCACACAACGAGTTACAATGTATTAATGGGTAATGAAGCAAGGAAGACTCATTGTTCACCCAAGGAGTTACAATGCAAACAATGGGTAATGAAGCAAAGAAGACTCATTGTTCACACAAGGAGTTACAATGCAAACAATGGGTAATCAAGCAAGGAAGACTCATTGTTCACACAAAGAGTTACAATGCAAACAACGGGTAATGAAGCAAGGAAGTCTCATTGTTCAAACAAGGAGTTACAATGCAAACAATGGTTAATGAAGGAAGAATCACACAAGGACTTACAATGTAAACAATGGGTAATAAACCAAGGAAGACTCATTCTTTACACAAGGAGTTACAATGCAAACAATGGGTAATGAAGCAAGGAAGACTCATTGTTCACACAACGAGTTACAATGCAACAATGGGTAATGAAGCAAGGAAGACTCATTGTTCACACAAGGAGTTACAATGTAACAATGGGTAATGAAGCAAGTAAGACTCATTGTTCACACCAGGAGTTACAATGCAAACAATAGGTCAGAAGCAAGGAAGACTCATTGTTCAAACAACGAGTTACAATGTAACAATGGGTAATGAAGCAAGGAAGAGTCATTGTTCAGACAAGGAGTTACAATGCAAATAATGGGTAATGAAGCAAGGAAGACTCATTGTTCACACAACAAGTTACAATGTAACAATGGGTAATGAAGCAAGGAAGACTCATTGTTCACACAAGGAGTTACAATGCAAAAATGGGGAATGAAGCAAGAAAGACTCGTTGTTCACACAAGGAGTTACAATGCAACAACGGGTAATGAATCAAGGAAGACTCATTGCTCACACAAGGAGTTAGAATGTAACAATGGGTAATGAAGTAAGGAAGAGTCATTGATCACACAAGGAGTTACATTGCAAACAATGGGTAATGAAGCAAGGAAGACTCATTGTTAACACAAGGAGTTACAATCCAACAATGGGTAATGAAGCAAGGAAGACTCATTGCTCACAAAAGGAGTTACAATATAACAATGGGTAATGAAGCAAGGAAGACTCGTTGTTGACCCAAGGAGTTACAATGCAAACAATGGGTAATGAAGCAAAGAAGACTCATTGTTCACACAAGGAGTTGCAATGCAAACAATGAGTAATGAAGCAAGGAAGACTCATTGTTCACACAAGGAGTTACAATTCAAACAACGGGTAATGAAGCAAGGAAGACTCATTGTTCAAACAAGGAGTTACAATGCAAATAATGGGTAATGAAGGAAGACTCAAACAAGGACTTACAATTTAAACAATGGGTAATAAACCAAGCAAGACTCATTCTTCACACAAAGTGTTACAATGCAAAAAATGGGAAATGAAGCAAGGAAGACTCATTGTTCACACAAGGAGTTACAATGCAACAATGGGTAATGAAGCAAGGAAGACTCATTGTTCACACAACGAGTTACAATGTAACAATGGGTAATGAAGCAAGGAAGACTCATTGTTCACCCAAGGAGTTACAATGTAAACAATGGGTAATGAAGCAAAGAAGAGTCATTGTTCACACAAGGAGTGTAACACCCCGTAATTTGAAAGACCGAAATTATATTTGAAAAGTAATAAATTTATTTTATTTTAATTTATTACGATTTATTTGAATTTATCATAATTTAATATAATTATTTTGAATTTATTTGAAATTAAAGAGTAGGTTATACGGTTTAAACCTAAACTTCATGTAACTATTCCCGAGTCAACTTAAGTCCCGAAACAAACCCAAAACCCGACTCCTATATGTGCCACACGCCCAAAACACCTTTTTCCCTCATTTTAGGGCTTTTGATTACTTTGATTAAACTAATACAAATATCTAAGATATTTGTAACTTTATCGATCTGTCAATTTAAATTCTGCAACAAATCGCTTAAACCCGGACCCGACATCTTCCTCCTCCACACGCCTCTCCCTCTTGTTCCCTTAGGATTAGATATTTTCATTTCTTTTGATTAAACTAACATAATATCTAATAATATCTAGATATTTACCATAATATCTAAGATATTTATAAAACCCAAGTCAATCCCGTAACAACAAGTTCAAAACCCGACTCCCATTAATCCCCTATATTACACGGTCCAACCCTCCCCTCTTACTCACTAATTATCTTTTCATTTTACATTAAATCAACTTAATATCTACTTAATACCTTCTTTAATATAATCACAATTGTTCTTCTTGTTCTTGATCGTTCTTGAGCAAAATCGTCACAAAACCTTCGTTACTTGGCCTAATCCGTTCTAAATTATATTTCTAAAGTCTCCTCTCCGCTCTTCATCTCCGTGTACGTTTCATTTTCAATTCCGACAAAATCGTTTTCAACACTTTAGTTGTTGAAATCAAGTTTTAATACTAATAATGTTATTTTTGTCATTTCTTATAGGAGAAGATTATGAAGACGAGTTTGGTGACTCGTATATTTTAGAAGAAGATTAGTAGACGGGTTTTTAGGTCTTATTTGGGTGCTATTTGGTTTTGTGCTAGCTAAGGTAACGATTACCGAGTTACTCGACGAATTAATGTTACATACTTTTTATGTTGTTTTTGTTATTTACGGTTTTAAGTAGTAACATGCTAGGTTGTTATTATTATTAAGTTTTTATGAGTTCTTAACATATTTTGTGTTGTTGACATGTTGGATGATTTGTTCATAATCATAATTTTAGTATGAATGATGGTTGAATTGGTTGTTAAAATGGATGGTTGTTAATTAAAACATGTTAGAAATAAATTTGGGATTGTTGTTTGTGGTGGCCGTGAATGGTGGCCGAGAAACAGACCCGGCAGGCCCGGTTCAGGCCCGGTCCAGGCCCGGCTGCCCGGTCTTGGTTGGCCCGTTAATTGGCCCTTTGGGCGTGTGTCGATACTTGATTGTTTTGTTGTTGTTTTGACGGGTTTTAAATATGTTAAGCATGCGGGAAATATTAAGAAACGATTTTAGAAATGGTTGACCAAAACAGGCCCAAACCAGGCCCGTGGGCCCAGTCCAGACCCGGTTCAGTCTCGGCCCGGTCCAGGCCCGGCTGACCCGTGAGCCCTCCCTTGGGCTTGTGACGGTTTTTGAGTTTATTGTTATTATTATATCATGTTTTGTAATATTTAGCAAGTGGGAAATTTTAATAAGTAAATTATTTAATTAAACGGTTTTTCATAATATTATTATTTCTCACATGTTAGAAATTATAGCATGAGATTGTAGTTTAATTTGATATCCCTTAAGTCAAGCGGGTTTCGTAAGAATTAATAATTCACATGTTAGAAATTATAATAAAATAGCATGAAATGAATATGATGTTCTTATGTTCAAGCCTAAATGGCTAAGACTCTGTTTCTAGCCGGTTTGACCAAACGGGTTTGGTCAAACTATGATCTAGTCAGCCCCGTTTTGACTGATGACCCGTCGCGGGACTCGGGTCGGGGATTTGTCTTCAGGTAAAGTTTTATTTAATGAATGAATAAATGAGCCTTAGTAGATATGAGGCGATATGATATTTGATTGTGATTTATATGCAATTAGTCACATGATAGGAAGTTTTTCCCGTGACTGTTTAATTGTATGATATATGTCGTGTTGACTAAGTACTCATAGAGAATTATGATTATATGGCGTGTTGACCATTCTAATTCTAAATGAATACCTTGGACCATGACATTGATAGGCCTTACTATCTTTAACGAGTATATAGTTCACATCTTGATAGCTTTTGTGTCACTGGCCTGGGATTTTGATACCAAGCCGAGGCATGGCTGCCTAATTGCTTCCACTTTGGGAATGGAGCCAGCTTAAGTACTAGCCAACTCTGCTTAGGGGGTCTCCTAGTAGAGATTCTCATGTACTTTTGGTCATGAGACAGGTAATGGGTTAGCTGTTGTCGCTAGGTCTGCGCAGTCTAGGACTAGGATGTTTATCCTACCTTGTGGTATAGACTCGAGTTACAGAAGTCGACTATTGACTGTGCTAAGAACTTATGCCTGTTTCTAGACGTATTGGTCTTTCATGTTTGATGATTCTATGATCTTAGAAGGTGAGATGCAAGCCGGGCTAACAGTTGATTAAGGTTTGTGGATACTGGTTGGTAACTGATTTCACATGATAGCTTGCATGAGTCGTTAGGCCCCTTCATATGCTATGGTTCTATGTTGAGTTATTGATTCATAACATGAAAGCATATCGTATATGTTAAGTTTTGTATTTTTTCCATATACATCTCTTTTATGTTATTCATGTTTTATTAAACTCGACATTTCGTGGCTGGGAGAACTCGGAGTTACTCCCCACTGACTGTGGCTTCCGTGTTTATATTTAATGCGGTTGGCAGGTTTGTGATGCATACATTGGGTACATTGACGCGCTAGCGAGCGAAGTATTTACCTTGGACCTATATTCGGTTCTTTAGGATTGTATATTATTATACACTCTTTTATTTCCGTATTTATACGGGAGATATGTCTCCCGTTTTGGATAATTCATATGTATAATATTATTTCCTTTTGTTTATGAACCTTTTTTTTAAGACACCTTTGTTATGATGAATATATTAAATGGTGGTTTCCGGTTTTAATTTACCGATTTTCACTAAATGAACCTATTAAAACTGTATTCTCATCTTTATTTATTTAAATTACTTGTTTATCTTTTCTCGCAATTCCCGGGTGTCACAAACAAGGAGTTTACAATGCAAACCATGGGTATGAAGCAAGGAGACTCCTTGTTCCACAACGAGTTACATGTACCAATGGGTACTGAAGCAAAGAATAACTCATGTTCACCTAAGAGTTACAATACAAACAATGGGTAATGAAGCAAAGAAGACTCATTGTTCACACAAGGAGTTACAATGCAAACAAAGGGTAATGAAGCAAGGAAGACTCATTGTTCACACAACGAGTTACAATGTAAAAATGGGTAATTAAGCAAAGAAGACTCACTGTTCACCTAAGGAGTTACAATGCAAACAGTGGGTAATGAAGCAAAGAAGACTCATTGTTCACACAAGGAGTTAAAATGCAAACAATGGATAATGAAGCAAGGAAGACTCATTGTTCACACAAGGAGTTACAATGCAAACAACAGGTAATGAAGCAAGGAAGTCTCATTGTTCAAACAAGGAGTTACAATGCAAACAATGGGTAATGAAGGAAGACTCACACAAGGACTTACAATGTAAACAATGGGTAATAAAGCAAGGAAGACTCATTCTTCACACAAGGAGTTACAATGCAAACAATGGGTAATGAAGCAAGGAAGACTCATTGTTCACACAAGGAGTTACAATGCAACAATGGGTAATGAAGCAAGGAAGACTCATTGTTCACACAAGGAGTTACATGTAACAATGGGTAATGAAGCAAGGAAGACTCATTGTTCACACAAGGAGTTACAATGTAACAATGGGTAATGAAGCAAGGAAGACTCATTGTTCACACAAGGAGTTACAATGCAAACAATGGGTAATGACGCAAGGAAGACTCATTGTTCACACAAGGAGTTACAATGTAACAGTAGGTAATGAAGCAAAGAAGACTCCTTGTTCACACAAGGAGTTACAATGCAATCAATGGATAATGAAACAAGGAAGACTCATTGTTCACACAAGGAGTTACAATGCAATCAATGGATAATGAAACAAGGAAGACTCATTGTTCACACAAGGAGTTACAATGCAACAAGGGGTAATGAAGCAAGGAAGACTCATTGTTCACACAAAGAGTTACAATGCAACAATGGGTAATGAAGCCAGGAAGACTCATTGTTCACTCAAGGAGTTACAATGTAACAATGGGTAATGAAGCAAGGAAGACTCATTGTTCACACAAGGAGTTACAATGCAACTATGGGTAATGAAGCAAGGAAGACTCATTGTTCACACAAGGAGTTACACTGCAACAATGGGTAATGAAGCAACGACGACTCATTGTTCAGCACGATGAGTTACAATGCAAACAATGGGTAATGAAGCAAGGAAGACTCATTGTTCACACAACGAGTTACAATGTAACAATGGGTAATGAAGCAAAGAAGACTCATTGTTCACCTAAGGAGTTACAATGCAAACAATGGGTAATGAAGCAAAAAAGACTCATTGTTCACACAAGGAGTTACAATGCAAACAATGGGTAATGAAGCAAGGAAGACTCATCGTTCACACAAGGAGTTACAATGCAAACAACGGGTAATGAAGCAAGGAAGTCTCATTATTCAAACAAGGAGTTACAATATAAACAATGGGTAATAAACCAAGGAAGACTCACTCTTCACACAAGGAGTTACAATGCAAACAATGGGTAATGAAGCAAGAAAGAATGATTGTTCACACAACGAGTTACAATGCAACAATGGGTAATGAAGCAAGGAAGACTCATTGTTCACACAAGGAGTTACAATGTAACAATGGGTAATGAAGCAAGTAAGACTCATTGTTCACACCAGGAGTTACAATGCAAACAATAGGTAATGAAGCAAGGAAGACTCATTGTTCAAACAACGAGTTACAATGTAACAATGGGTAATGAAGCAAGGAAGACTCATTATTCCTCCAAGGAGTTACAATGCAAACAATGGGTAATGAAGCAAAGAAGACTCATTGTTCACACAAGGAGTTACAATGCAAATAATGGGTAATGAAGCAAGGTAGACTCATTGTTCACACAATGAGTTACAATGTAACAATGGGTAATGAAGCAAAGAAGACTCATTGTTCACCTAAGGAGTTACAATGCAAACAATGGGTAATGAAGCAAAGAAGACTCATTGTTCACACAAGGAGTTACAATACAAACAATGGGTAATCAAGCTAGGAAGACTCATTGTTCACACAAGGAGTTACAATGCAAACAAAGGGTAATGAAGCAAGGAAGTCTCATTGTTCAAACAAGGAGTTACAATGCAAACAATGGGTAATGAAAGAAGACTCACACAAGGACTTACAATGTAAACAATGGGTAATAACGCAAGGAAGATTCATTCTTCACACAAGGAGTTACAATGCAAACAGTGGGTAATGAAGCAAGGAAGACTCATTGTTCACACAACAACAGAGTTACAATGCATAATGGTAATGAAGCAAGAAGACTCATTGTTATCACGGAAGGAGTTACAATGTAACAATGGGTAATGAAGCAAGTCAGACTCATTGTTCACACCAGGAATTACAATTCAAACAATAGGTAATGAAGCAAGGAAGACTCATTGTTCAAACAACGAGTTACAATGTAACAATGGGTAATGAAGCAAGGAAGACTCATTGTTCATCCAAGGAGTTACAATGCAAACAATGGGTAATGAAGCAAACAAGACTCATTGTTCACACAAGGAGTTACAATGCAAATAATGGGTAATGAAGCAATAAAGCCCGCATTGTTCACACACATGTGAGTTACTATGGGCAACACCCGGGTGAAATCATCAAGGAATACTCGCCTTTGCTCACAACCCCAGGATTCGAATGTAACAATGGGTAATGAAGCAAGGAAGACTCATTGTTCAAACAAGGAGTTACAATGCAAACAATGGGTAATGAAGCAAGGAAGACTCATTGTTCACACAAGGAGTTACAATCCAACAATGGGTAATGAAGCAAGGAAGACTCATTGTTCACACAAGGAGTTACAATGCAAACAATGGGTAATGAAGAAAGGAAGACTCATTGTTTACACAAGGAGTTACAATGCCAACAATGGGTAATGAAGCAAGGAATACTCATTGTTCAAACACCGGCGTTTGGCCATTCAAACCAATGAGTAATCAAGCAAGGAAGTGGATTAAAACGTCACTCGTTTTTTTTTGGTTCAAACAGTTCAGGAAACTGTTTGTTTGTTTTTAATAAAGTTGCAGCGGAAATTAACGTATTTTGTGGGTTTTGTAAGTATATGAACGAAAATATAAAGGATATGACGTGCTCAAACTCTCCTCCCTCGCAAGGAACTCAAATTTGCCACGAATAATACTCAACCTCGCAAGGAAGAATATGAATTAACTCACTCTCGCAAGAACGAATTAATTTGATCTTTATAACTCGCAAGCTATGAAGAACACACAAGTAATCTTGTATTAAGCTCTCAAATTGTATGAATAATTCTGATTACATAGCTTGGTATTTATACTACTAATACTTACCTTAAACTAGCTAGATAGAAATTAGGAAAGTGTGAATACTACCTTATTATTAAATAAGATTATCACACTACTTTATTCAAATTAGTAAACTAGAAACTAGGAAAATAATCAACAAGACTCTCTTATGAAAAGTAAACTTGAGAAATATTCAAACCACGCTTCCATCTTGCATACATGTTGATGGTTATTCGTGAATTGCGTCACCCGCGTAAACCTTGGACAGCTCAACTTGAAACGATCATATCTCCTTCGTTACTTATCCAAAAAAAGCATGGGACCACTTGTTGGAAAGCTAACATCATGTAGTTTAATATTCAAGTGGAATCACGTCCAAAATAGATATGGATTATGAGATATTTAGCTTTAAAGTTAAGGGAACGAATCTAAAATGTCAAGACTGAACCAACCTTGCATTTTGAGCATAAACCCATGTCCCTCCTATATCATTCTCCCTTTCTTCAAAAAGAATCGTCCCGATTCTTGGACCTACAACCTCCCGGATCAAAAACAATCGTAAAGAATTTAATAGCAAACTTGAATAACTTGAAGCTATTAACGCACACCACCAATCTCTCTTTTAATTCGTCATCTTCAATGTAATTCTCAAATTTGCTACCATCGACACACTTAAGCTTCACTCTTTTCATGTGTCTTCCGTTCTTAAGCTTTCCTTCGTTGTGCCTTCCATTCTTGTGGTCTCCAAAATTAAAACAAAGCTTTCTTGGTAAAACAAGATCATCATGAATATCAATAGGATTCAACTTCATCAAGAAATAAGAATTCCCACCATATAGCTTCGTATCAATGGATATATCAAGTGGTGATTGATAAGGTGCCCTAACTTGAGAATTCAAACAAATATGATCGAACATAAATGTCTCACTCAAGATTGGCGTAAGAGTAAGATCATCTCGTTTTTCATCGCCATAACTTGTGTTATCATGCTCTTCCATGTGAGCTTCAACACAAACTTCTTCAAATTCCTCATCACAAATAGAAGATAATTGAGGATCAACTAATGTCGTATCTTCTATGTAAGATTCATCCTCAAAAGAAAATATGTTATCTTGAGTTACATCTTCTATATCTTCATCATCACTTATTGGATCAACAATATAGATGGTGATATCGTCTTCCTCCTTTTCTGTTTCATCATTCGGAATTAAACAGTCTTCTGTACTGTTCGTTTGGACAAGGTCAGATATCATCTTTCCCACATCTTCTTCATGTTTCCCTTCTTCATGGACAATATTGGAAGACATACTCTCACCTTCTTCAACCGGACTAGCTTGAAGATGTACGTTGTGAACCATTGCTTCTTGGTGGTCATCATCACCATAAGGATCAACCACGTGAACCTCCTCTTCCTTATTTTCACTTGTCGCCTCCTCTCTTTTACGGTCAGGTTGCACAAAGGTTGGAAGGAGATTACATAATTCATCGATCGTTAGATCGCGTTTTTGTGGGCATTCTTTAGCTATGTGTCCTAGGCCTTGGCACTTGAAACAACGCCTTAACGAACTTCCCTTGTTCTCTACAATCCCACTCTTTGTTGTTGTCTTCACTTCTTGTTTTTTGTGAATGACTTCAAAAGACTCAATCTTTGTCTCTTCTTTCTTTGCTCTTGGACGTTCATACTTGGCTATAATTCCATCAAGCTCCTTGTGTATATTCTTCCAAAACTTGGCTTCCTCAAATTCCCTTTCTAACCGTTTTATTTCACGATCAAGGTTCTTTAAACCCCAAACCATGATTATAAACACGATGTAGATAAATCACATATTCAAGGACCGTCTTAATTTAAGGAAATCAAGAGCCGAAGCTCTGATACCAAATTGATGTAAAACTCACTCGTTTTTTTGGTTCAAACAGTTCAGGAAACTGTTTGTTTGTTTTTAATAAAGTTGCAGCGGAATGAAATTAACGTATTTTTGTGGGTTTTGTAAGTATATGAACGAAAATATAAAGGATATGACGTGCTCAAACTCTCCTCCCTCGCAAGGAACTCAAATTTGCCACGAATAATACTCAACCTCGCAAGGAAGAATATGAATTAATTCACTCTCGCAAGAACGAACAACAAACTTAAAGCTCGCAAGCAATAAGAATAAACAAGAAACTATTGTATTAAACTCTCAAATTGTATGAATAATTATGATTACATAGCTTGGTATTTATACTACTAGTACTTACCTTAAACTAGCTAGATAAAAATTAGGAAAGTGTGAATACTACCTTATTATTAAATAAGATTATCACACTACTTTATTCAAATTAGTAAACTAGAAACTAGGAAAATAATCAACAAGACTCTCTTATGAAAAGTAAACTTGAGAAATATTCAAACCAAGCTTCCATCTTGCATACATGTTGATGGTTATTCGTGAATTGCGTCACCCGCGTAAACCTTGGACATCTCAACTTGAAACGATCATATCTCCTTCGTTACTTATCCAAAAAAAGCATGTGACCACTTGTTGGAAAGCTAACATCATGTAGTTTAATATTCAAGTGGAATCACGTCCAAAATAGATATGGATTCTGAGATATTTAGCTTTAAAGTTAAGGGAACGAATCTAAAATGTCAAGACTGAACCAACCTTGCATTTTGAGCATATACCCATGTCCCTCCTATATCAGTATTGTAACTCCTTAGGTGAACAATGAGTCTTCTTTGCTTCATTACCCATTGTTACATTGTAACTCGTTGTGTGAACAATGAGTCTTCCTTGCTTCATTACCCATTGTTTGCAATGTAACTCCTTGTGTGATCAATGACTCTTCCTTACTTCATTACCCATTGTTACATTCTAACTCCTTGTGTGAGCAATGAGTCTTACTTGATTCATAACCCGTTGTTGCATTGTAAATCCTTGTGTGAACAATGAGTCTTTCTTGCTTCATTCCCCATTTTTGCATTGTAACTCCTTGTGTGAACAATGAGTCTTCCTTGCTTCATTTCCCATTTTTTGCATTGTAACACTTAGTGTGAAGAATGAGTCTTGCTTGCTTTATTACCCATTGTTTAAATTGTAAGTCCTTGTGTGAGTCTTCATTCATTACCCATTGTTTGCATTGTAACTCCTTGTTTGAACAATGAGTCTTCCTTGCTTCATTACCCGTTGTTTGAATTGTAACTCCTTGTGTGAAGAATGAGTCTTCCTTGCTTCATTACCCATTGATATAGGAGGGACATGGGTATATGCTCAAAATGCAAGGTTGGTTCAGTCTTGACATTTTAGATTCGTTCCCTTAACTTTAAAGCTAAATATCTCAGAATCCATATCTATTTTGGACGTGATTCCACTTGAATATTAAACTATATGATGTTAGCTTTCCAACAAGTGGTCACATGCTTTTTTTGGATAAGTAACGAAGGAGATATGATCGTTTCAAGTTGAGCTGTCCAAGGTTTACGCGGGTGACGCAATTCACGAATAACCATCAACATGTATGCAAGATGGAAGCTTGGTTTGAATATTTCTCAAGTTTACTTTTCATAAGAGAGGCTTGTTGATTATTTTCCTAGTTTCTAGTTTACTAATTTGAATAAAGTAGTGTGATAATCTTATTTAATAATAAGGTAGTATTCACACTTTCCTAATTTCTATCTAGCTAGTTTAAGGTAAGTACTAGTAGTATAAATACCAAGCTATGTAATCATAATTATTCATACAATTTGAGAGTTTAATACAAGAGTTTCTTGTTTATTCTTATTGCTTGCGAGCTTTAAGTTTGTTAGTTCGTTCTTGCGGGAGTGAATTAATTCATATTCTTCCTTGCGAGGTTGAGTATTATTCGTGGCAAATTTGAGTTCCTTGCGAGGGAGGAGAGTTTGAGCACGTCATATCCTTTATATTTTCGTTCATATACTTACAAAACCCACAAAAAGACGTTAATTTCCGCTGCAACTTTATTAAAAACAAACAAACAGTTTCCTGAACTGTTTGAACCAAAAAAACGAGTGAGTTTTACATCAAATACAAACAATGGGTAATGAAGCAAAGATGACTCATTGTTCACACAAGGAGTTACAATGCAAACAATGGGTAATCAAGCAAGGAAGACTCATTGATCACACAAGGAGTTACAATGCAAACAACGGGTAATGAAGCAAGGAAGTCTCATTGTTCAAACAAGGAGTTACAATGCAAACAATGGGTAATGAAGGAAGACTCACACAAGGACTTACAATGTAAACAATGGGTAATAAACCAAGGAAGACTCATTCTTCACACAAGGAGTTACAATGCAAACAATGGGTAATGAAGCAAGGAAGACTCATTGTTCACACAACGAGTTACAATGCAACAATGGGTAATGAAGCAAGGAAGACTCATTGTTCACACAAAGAGTTACAATGTAACAATGGGTAATGAAGCAAGTAAGACTCATTGTTCACACCAGGAGTTACAATGCAAACAATAGATAATGAAGCAAGGAAGACTCATTGTTCAAACAACGAGTTACAATGTAACAATGGGTAATGAAGCAAGGAAGACTCATTGTTCATCCAAGGAGTTACAATGCAAACAATGGGTAATGAAGCAAACAAGACTCATTGTTCACACAAGGAGTTACAATGCAAATAATGGGTAATGAAGCAAGGAAGACTCATTGTTCACACAACGAGTTACAATGTAACAATGGGTAATGAAGCAAAGAAGACTCATTGTTCACCTAAGGAGTTACAATGCAAACAATGGGTAATGAAGCAAAGAAGACTCATTGTTCACACAAGGAATTACAATGCAAACAATGGGTAATCATGCTAGGAAGACTTATTGTTCACACAAGGAGTTACAATGCAAACAACGGGTAATGAAGCAAGGAAGTCTCATTGTTCAAACAAGGAGTTACAATGCAAACAATGGGTAATGAAGGAAGACTCACACAAGGACTTACAATGTAAACGATGGGTAATAAAGCAAGGAAGACTCATTCTTCACACAAGGAGTTACAATGCAAACAATGGGTAATGAAGCAAGGAAGACTCATTGTTCACACAAGGAGTTACAATGTAACAATGGGTAATGAACCAAGTAAGACTCATTGTTCACACCAGGAGTTGCAAACAACAGGTAATGAAGAAAGGAAGACTCATTGTTCAAACAAGGAGTTACAATGCAAACAATGGGTAATGAAGGAAGACTCACACAAGGACTTACAATGTAAACAATGGGTAATAAAGAAAGGAAGACTCATTGTTCACACAATGCGTTACAATGCAAACAATGGGTAATGAAGCAAGGAAGACTCATTGTTCATACAAGGAGTTACAATGCAACAATGGGTAATGAAGCAAGGAAGACTCATTGTTCACACAAGAAGTTACAATGTAACAATGGGCAATGAAGCAAGGAAGAGTCATTGTTCACACAAGGAGTTACAATGTGAACAATGGGTAATGAAGCAAGGAAGACTCATTGTTCACACAACGAGTTACAAATGTCACAATGGGTAATGAAGCAAGGAAGACTCATTGTTCACACAAGGAGTTACAATGCAACAATGGGTAATGGAGCAAAGAAGACTCATTGTTCACACAAGGAGTTACAATGCAAAGAATGAGTAATGAAGCAAGAAAGACTCATTGTTCACACAGCAAGTTACAATGCAAACAATGGGTATTGAAGCAAGGAAGACTCATTGCTCACACAAGGAGTTACAATATAACTAAGGGTATTAAAGGAAGGAAGACTCATTGTTCACACAATGAGTTACAATGCAAACAATGGATTATGAAGCAAGAAAGACTCATTGTTCACACAAGAAGTTACAATGTAACAATGGGCAATGAAGCAAGGAAGAGTCATTGTTAACAAAAGGAGTTACAATGCAAACAACGGGTAATGAAGAAAGGAAGACTCATTGTTCAAACAAGGAGTTACAATGCAAACAACGGGTAATGAAGGAAGACTCACACAAGGACTTACAATGTAAACAATGGGTAATAAAGGAAGGAAGACTCATTGTTCACACAATGAGTTACAATGCAAACAATGAATAATGAAGCAAGGAAGACTCATTGTTCACACAAGGAGTTACAATGCAACAATGGGTAATGAAGCAAGGAAGACTTGTTGCTCACACAAGGAGTTACAATATAACAATGGGTAATGAAGCAAAGAAGACTCATTGTTAACCCAAGGAGTTACAATGCAAACAATGGCTAATGGAGCAAAAAAGACTCATTGTTCATACAAGGAGTTACAATGCAAAGAATGAGTAATGAAGCAAGAAAGACTCATTGTTCGCACAGCAAGTTATAATGCAAACAATGGGTAATGAAGCAAGGAAGACTCATTGCTCACACAAGGAGTTACAATATAACAATGGGTAATAAAGCAAGGAAAAGTCATTGTTCACACAAGGAGTTACAATGCAAACAATGGGTAATGAAGCAAAGAAGACTCATTGTTCACACAAGGACTTACAATGCAAACAACGGGTAATGAAGCAAGGAAGACTCATTGTTCACACAAGAAGTTACAATGTAACAATGGGCAATTAAGCAAGGAAGAGTCATTGTTAACAAAAGGAGTTACAATGCAAACAACGGGTAATGAAGAAAGGAAGACTCATTGTTCAAACAAGGAATTACAATGCAAACAACGGGTAATGAAGGAAGAATCACACAAGGACTTACAATGTAAACAATGGGTAATAAAGGAAGGAAGACTCATTGTTCACTCAATGAGTTACAATGCAAACAATGGGTAATGAAGCAAGGAAGACTCATTGTTCACACAAGGAGTTCCAATGCAACAATGGGTAATGAAGCAAGGAAGACTTGTTGCTCACACAAGGAGTTACAATATAACAATGGGTAATGAAGCAAGGAAGACTCATTGTTAACCCAAGGAGTTACAATGCAAAAAATGGCTAATGGAGCAAAGAAGACTCATTGTTCACACAAGGAGTTACAATGCAAAGAATGAGTAATGAAGCAAGAAAGACTCATTGTTCACACAGCAAGTTATAATGCAAACAATTGGTAATGAAGCAAGGAAGACTCATTGCTCACACAAGGAGTTACAGTATAACAATGGGTAATAAAGCAAGGAAAAGTCATTGTTCACACAAGGAGTTACAATGCAAACAATGGGTAATGAAGCAAAGAAGACTCATTGTTCACACAAGGAGTTACAATGCAAACAACGGGTAATGAAGAAAGGAAGACTCATAGTTCAAACAAAGAGTTACAATGCAAACAATGGGTAATGAAGGAAGACTCGAACAAGGACTTACAATGTAAACAATGGGTAATAAAGGAAGGAAGACTCATTGTTTACACAATGAGTTACAATGCAAACAATGGGTACTGAAGCAAGGAAGACTCATTGTTCACATAAGGAGTTACAATGCAACAATGGGTAATGAAGCAAGGAAGACTCATTGTTCACACAAGAAGTTACAATGTAACAATGGGCAATGAAGCAAGGAAGAGTCATTGTTAACACAAGGAGTTACAATGGGAACAATGGGTAATGAAGCAAGGAAGACTCATTTTTCACACAACGAGTTACAATGTAACAATGGGAAATGAAGCAAGGAAGCCTCATTGTTCACCCAAGGAGTTACAAAGCAAACAATGGGTAATGAAGCAAAGAAGACTCATTGTTCACACAAGGAGTTACAATGCAAACAACGGGTAATGAACCAAGGAAGAATCATTGTTCACACAACGAGTTACAATGTAACAATGGGTAATGAAGCAAGGAAGACTCATTGTTCACACAAGGAGTTACAATGCAACAATGGGGAATGAAGCAAGGAAGACACCCGTTGTTCACACAAGGAGTTACAATATAACAATGGGGAATAAAGCAAGGAAGAACTCATTGTTAACAAAAGGAGTTACAATGCAAACAATGGGTAATGAAGCAAAGAATACTCATTGTTCAAACAAGGAGTTACAATGCAAACAACGGGTAATGAAGCAAGGAAGATTCAATGTTAACACAAGGAGTTACAATGCAAACAAAGGGTAATGAAGCAAGGAAGATTCATTGTTAACACAAGAAGTTACAATGCAACAATGGGTAATGAAGCAAGGAAAATTCATTGTTAACACAAGGAGTTACAATGCAACAATGGGTAATGAAGCAAGGAAGACTCGTTGCTCACACAAGGAGTTACAATATAATAATGGGTAATGAAGCAAGGAAGACTCATTGTTAACCCAAGGAGTTACAATGCAAACAATGGGTAATGGAGCAAAGAAGACTCATTGTTCACACAAGGAGTTACAATGCAAAGAATGAGTAATGAAGCAAGGAAGACTCATTGTTCACACAGCAAGTTACAATGCAAAAAATGGGTAATGAAGCAAGGAAGACTCATTTCTCACACAAGGAGTTACAATATAACAATGGGTAATAAAGCAAGGAAGACTCATTGTTCACACAAGGAGTTACAATGCAAACAATGGGTAATAAAGCAAAGAAGACTCATTGTTTACACAAGGAGTTACAATGCAAACAACGGGTAATGAAGCAAGGAAGACTCATTGTTCAAACAAGGAGTTACAATGCAAACAATGGGTAATGAAGGAAGCCTCACACAAGGACTTACAATGTAAACAATGGGTAATAAAGGAACGAAGACACATTGTTCACACAATGAGTTACAATGCAAACAATGGGTAATGAAGCAAGGAAGACTCATTGTTCCCACAAGGAGTTACAATGCAACAATGGGTAATGAAGCAAGGAAGACTCATTGTTCACACAAGAAGTTACAATGTAACAATGGGCAATGAAGCAAGGAAGAGTCATTGTTCACACAAGGAGTTACAATGTGAACAATGGGTAATGAAGCAAGGAAGACTCATTGTTCACACAACGAGTTACAATGTAACAATGGGTAATGAAGCAAGGAAGACTCATTGTTCACACAAGGA
>JAIUZE010074324.1:0-27488 GCA_022085475.1 Heliosperma pusillum | reverse complement strand
ATTTTGTTACCCTGAATTGTGTGTGAAATGTGCGAGTCGCTCTATGTACGTGTAATGTCGTGTTATTTTGATTTTATCCTTGAGAAAACTTCCAAATTTTCATATTGTATTTCCAATCTAAGGTTTCACCGAAGTTTTAAAGATGAATTTTGTACCTCCTTTTTGGAGAAAATAGATTTCTTTCACTTTTATATTTGGATTTTGCGTTTGGTTGGATGTTTGCACTTGTTATTGGAGACGTCTGATAACTAGTCCTACACTTACTAACGTTGTTTTGAATTTCGATTTCACTATTTCGACATTAATTTGATTTGGATAATTTGAGTTCTCGTTCGCGACGGGCACTCTTGAGATCCGTAAGTAAGTTTCGCACTTATGAAAAATTTCCTTAAACCATTTTCGAGATGAACCTCGATTCATAAATGATTCCCTTATAAAAGTTTTCGTATTAATTTTGAAAACCGATTCTTGTCCTTGATACTTTTGTTTTCTACTCTCAAGTTTCGAGGACGAAACTTTTTAAAAGGTGGGGTGATTGTAACACCCGCAAATGTACCCTATTTTTAGAGTAAAAATATTATACGGATGCTTTTCAGCGAATTTTAGTTTTAGTCTAGAATTTAATTTCCCGTGTCTATTTTAGAAAATCCGAGTTCGTTTTCGGACTTTACGCGAGATTCCGAGTAAGTTACGTCTTAAGACGTTTATGGGCTTTTTCCATGAATTTTTCCACTTACTCCTTATATCTCCCTCAAAACCTAAACTCCCCCACAACTCACTTCTTCTTCCTCACCAAGTAAACACCAAAACCTAGCCTCCATATTTGCTCAAGTCTTAATATCGATCCTACGCCTTCATTTCTCGCTCAAATTCATTAAAGTTCGTCTTATTCTTTCCCTCTCATCGTCCTCTATCCGTATTGGTAATAAAATTACCGTCTTTCTCGCTTTTCAATTTATCCGTCTTTCTCAAAGGTGAATTATATTCATCTTTTGTCGTCTTTGTTTAGGTGGAGACCTTCAAGATCCCGATAAGGATTACTATCTAGTGGAGGAAGGTTTAGAAATCGATTAAAGACGCAAAAAGGTAACGGTGAAGGGTTACTCGATATCATTTACGTGTTTTATGTGTTTTCTATGTTAGAAATCGTATTTAGAATAAGGTTAGTAATCATAGGAATTGTGTTGTTGTTGATGATGGTTGTTGTTAATTGATAATTGATATGAGAATTGATGGTTTGTGATGATAATTGATGATGTTTCTATGTTGATAACAAGACGGATTGAAGGATCGCGTGCCCGAGTTGGGGGACGCTGGCAGCGTTCCCTAGCGATGGCAGCGTTTCATGCTGCCTGTTTTTCCCAAAGTCGACTGCAGTTTCACTGCACTGACCCCTTTTCGTAAAATGATCATATCTCCTTCGTTGCTTGCTTTTTTTGGGCTTGTGATCTACCGTGGGAACCGTAAGAGGATAAGCTATCACCTCCACTAGTAATTTCTGCATTTGAATGTCTAGAACTCTAGTTATGACCGTTTGAAGTGGACCCTTGTTTTAGTTGGTTTCCAAGCATGTTGTTTGGAGAGGGGATCTATGTTTCTTATTTATTATACTTCATAAACTTAGTCAAATGCTTATGTATCATGTATTGATTCATTTTATCATAGTTAAATTTATATAATTTCCTATTCCCATGTTGGTGACGGTTTTTTATGTGCCCCCCTTTGAGTCGGTTTTACAAATGTTACGGTTTGAGCACTAATTTCCTATGTGATTTGTACTCTCATTCCCTTGGCTACCTCCACGTTCGTAAGGCTGGAATGTCGGAACGGGGAGTGTATCCTTACTGCTTAATTGCATGTGTTAGTGGGCATATGACGACGTTGTTGGGAGGCGAACGCTTTGCGTTAATCGACCCGGCCGTCAAATGTTGTATACTTGCAAGGTGGTGTCATTTGCATGTAGCGTACAGCTTGTTGTGAGGCTTGTGCTCTTTTCCGCCTCTTTCGTGAAGGTTGACCGAATTTGGGGTACTCGGCGTCTATGATTGACCGAGTCTTGGATGCGAAATGTTATCGCATGTCGAATCAAGAAATGTCTTATTCCGAGAGTCTGGCCAGATTTAGACTAGGACCGTATTATTTTCGTCGTTCTACCAGGAGGAAATTAGTCTACATATAAGAAATGAATTGAATCGTGTATGCGTTCAGGGAATATGTCTTATCCTGTGGATGCCTTTTAATCATACTTGCATGTACACGGTGCTAGTGCGTGGCATTTACCGTGAGAGAGGTCGTCAACATATTGTACGTTTGTTTGGATGATTATATGATTGATTATTTGTAATCTTTGGATGACTTGGCATGGTTTGTTTATCGAGTCTCAATCTTATCAAATTTACGCCGCTAACGGTGTGATGCAAGCCCTAGTGAGAGTGTATGGTTGTCTAAGAGTGTCTTCGCCGAGTCTATTTCTAATCTGATGCGTACAGTTCATATGTCGAGTTCTATCTTATCAAGTGTATGCCACTAACGGTGAGATGCAAGCCCTAGTGAGTGTATAGTTGCCTATGTGTGTCTTTCCCGAGTCTTTCTATAATATGATGGTTACGGTTTTGTACTTTATGTATCGATATCCTTATATATTGAATTGCCTATTTATCCTTCTCGTATTTCACATGTATATCTATATATGCATGCTTCTACTTTTGTAGTTCCTTTTATGTACGTTTAATGTGATATGGCTGGGAGAATCCGGAGTTACTCCCCACTGATTGTGGCGTTCATGTTTTTCATGGATGAACAGGTTGCTTGATTGGATGCCTTTCTGCTTGTGGTATTTTGGGTTCGGGTGTGAGCTAGCGGGCGTTGGCCCAATGAGTCACCTCTAGACGTTGTTTAGTTAGTTTGCTAATCACTTTGATATTGGATAACATTGTGAGAGACTACGTCTCTTTGTAGTATATTCTATTTTAGTTTGTATTTATTTGACATTCCTCGTATTTCTATCTTGCATGTAAAAAGTTTTAAAAACATCGTAATTTCCTCTATATAAATCACATGCTTGTTATGTTTTATTTCCGCATTCGCGAGGGTTGTCACAATATAGCTCAAGAACGAGATGTAAGAAGGTGTCTTTCACTTGTGCCAATACACGCCTAAACCACAATGTAAGGAACAATTTTCTTTCTCTATTTCGGTTTACATAGTTTTCATGCACTAGATCTTGTAAGCCAGAGTCTTATGAGTAGGTATATGAACCTACCAATTGGTATCAGAGAATATGGATGTTGCATGCAAATCAGTTTTATAAGTTTTTATAAGTTAAAGTAACTAAATAAAACTATAAATTTTTGATTTATATGATATAGTCAGGAAATGTTTATGCATGAAATACCTCATGGTCCTAAAATTTTTTTGGGTCATTTTGAGGATTTATGGAAGATTATTGCTTGGTTTAATAATTTTTAGTTAAAAAAACACATTTTAATGGGTAAAATGAACTTTTCTTTACTAAATATAGTTAGAGTTTGAATCTGGACATAAAATTTGAGTATGATATCACATGCATGTTGTAACTACTTTAAATAAAATGTGAGATTAATATGATTTATTTTGCATGATTTATGATTTTTAATAGTTAAAATGGCATAAATAGTGATTATTTTGGCATAAATAGCTAAAATGAATTTTTGGCATGATAAAATTATCATATGTTGCATAAAAAATTTTTATATCATATGTAAAAGTTTAAAATTAATTAGATTAATTTTCGTGTGATTTTAGTATTTTATTGGATAAAATCAATTAAAGGCGACTATATTTTTCTCTAAAATGATGATGTATTTTAAGTATATTGACATGATGATATTCCTAGAAATGTTCTAGAATATTTAAAATTTTAATTTTCAAATTTATAAATTGTTGTAATTAAATTTTGAATTATTACATAAACGTTATGTGAATAAGGGTAAAAAACGAGTAATAATGCACAACCAAGTTGAATTATCGTCAAATATTTAGTGGAGACTAATATTTGAGTCCTAAAATAGTTAGGATAATTAAATTGGGCTTAAATTTGATTTAAGTATTGATTTGTGATTTTAATTGATTATTATCACGCATTTCCATAAAACCGGGTTATATACAATATAAGTGTTATTAAGGCGATTTGACACATTGATATTGCATGAGTTTACATATAATTATGCTGCTTTTTGAATGAATGAATGTCATTTATGAATTTATGTAATTTTGAATTATGTAATTTGTCTTAGTATAGCCATTGTTTTTAATCGATATTACCCGTAATGTAAGGGAATATTGATTCGCTTGTAATTTTATGTGATCTCGTATCACTTTTATTGTAATATTTAATTTTTACAAATGTATAATAGGAAAGTCATGTAATTTTTATTATATAATTTTGTAATTTTTTGTAATCCCAGAGTTTCTTAAAGACGGAGTCACTCAGAAAGGTGTTCCGAAAAAGACGGTGTCCTTGGGAGGCGTGCACATGAAGTTCAAGGGACCAAATGAGTTGGTTTTCGAATTTGTAAATAGATTATTTGATTTTCTATTTCTAGGAAGGCCATAATACGAATCTATTTTATGCTTGCATTTTATTTATATGTTACATGCATGCCAAATTGCCTTATAAATCACACATGCATTTTTATCGAGTTAATCAACCGCGTCAATTATGATTATCGATAGATCACCAATTTTGTTCACTTAAAGTAGATAGATAATAAATTGACTTGACCTCTATATTTATTAATTGAGATTTAGCCTTAACAAATAGTAGAACCCATGAATCCTAATTTCAAAAGAAAGTAGGTTCGGCTCACCGAGGTGCTGAAGTTAATACGTTGGGTAAGTGGGGCAATAAATCGTTATTGCATCGAAATTTGGCTGAACTCAACGGAAAAATTAGGGTCCGTGGCCCATGTGTTCCGGGATAAAGATGACAATAAAGTATTTCATCGACCAAGAATTCTAATTGTAGAATCGGTTAAAGAGTTAACCCACCAAGTAATATTAATAAAAGCCGAGGAGTCCGTGGCGCACATAAAATCGAGTTAATATAGGATTTGGGTCTTGGAATCATTTATGTAATTGAGTAGAGGTCATTATATAAATGTCAAACTTGTTTAAAATGTTTACAAGTATTAAAAAAAAACGATAAATGTTGATGTTTTTTTTTCATTTTCTGTTTGGTAGTCAAACTTATTTAATTCGCAATGTCGGACGACAATAACGAGGTTTGACCTCCCGCTCCACCACTCACCACCGTATCATGGATAAGATCCTTTATGGATCGTTAAAAACTTGAAAAGAATGGTTCTAACTTCTCGGATTGGAATGGACAACTATGCTTAGCCGCCGAAGGTGACGGTAAACTTAGTTACCTAAACGAGGCATCCCCTAGCGCTCCTAATGCGTGGTCATCCAACGCCACTAGGGAGGCCTATGAAACCTACCACAAAGAGTCGGCGGCGATCAAGAATGTCTTGATCTTCTCCATGGATGGCGAGCTTCAACGTAATGCCATGAAAATGAAAACCACTTATGAAATCTATTCTAAGCTCATGACCATGTTTTCACGAGCACCAAGAATTGTGCAATACGAAGCCGCCTCCCAATTCTTCGACCTCAATATGAAGGAGGGCCAAAATGTTAGCCCTCATGTGCTCACAATGATTGAGTACGTTGAGGTGCTCAAAGAGCAAGGAATAACGATTCCCGAGCCGCTTATCATTGACCGCATACTTCACTCCCTAAGTCGGATCAAAAGGTTTGTCAACTTTAGGGTGAACTTCAACTTGAAAAATGCCACCGTCTGGATTCATGAATTGCACAAGTTGCTTGTGCAAGCCGAACGTGACATGGGCTTTCAAGCTAGCTCAAATAAGGATGTTTTGAACATCAATGTCAAGAGCAAAGCGAAGTTTAAGAAAAGTGGAAGGAAGGGAAGCAAGCCCACTCACTCCTACCAAGGCAAAGGAAAAGCTATTATGAATAGCTCTTCCAAAGGCAAGAAGGGAGCCGCATCTGAAGACAAGTGCCATTATTGTAATGGCACGGGCCATTGGAAGCGTAATTGCTCCAACTACTTGGGAGACATCAAAGCTGGACAGGTTCTTCCAGTTGGTAATAGTCCTTCCCAAAGTTTATGTTATTGATACTCACCTCAACTTTGGTATTTTGATACAAGTTGTGATTCTCACCACCCTTTTTGATTACATTTAGGGCATGCGAAGAAGGACAAGGCAAAACAAGCCTAGGAGGATCTACAAGGAAGCTAGGGTAGCCACCACATAGAGGAGACCTATGATGGGCTTGGCGATATTTTGCTGTTTGTCTTCTATTTACTTATTGCATTTTAATTGTTGGTTTGTTGAACTATTTCATTTCCATGTTTTGACATGGAAAGTATTTTGAATTCCTACGTTTAAACAATGGTTGTATTAAAAGGTGACTTGGTTTTCAACCCAAGTCACTTTACTTGTGGAATTTATTTCGATGTTCTTAAACCTTTTATCATGCAATGTTAGTATCATACAACATAAAGTATAATGAATAATTGATCCAATGAAACATATAATGATTGGATCAGTATGAGTAAACCAAAGTTAAAAATGGGATTCTCACTTGGGATTGTGACTTAACATCACAACTTATTTGATATAAGAAAGATCAATTACACAAGTCAAAATGAGTTAGCGAACTCACACTTGGAGATTTACAATTCATATAAAGGCCCAAGATAAAATCTTTAAAACGCCAATGTGACTCCATACGAGTTATGGAAGGGTTAAGAACCCTAAATTTGTTCAAGACATGGATAAGAGTCCAAGTATTTAGCTTAAATAGAGTGAGTCTATAGAGATGCTAGAATACTGAAGTCTAAACAAATAAGTCTACTATAGATCGCTCAAAGTTAATACGAGCATCCTACCCCATTTATACCTGGAGAACAAACCTGTTTGTGACTGAGGGATAGAGCTCATGGAGCTATCCTTACAAGAATTTTCTTCCTTTAAACCTAGAGAAACAAAACTGTTTGTGGCTCATGGTGCTATCCTTGGTGAAAATAGACGCATTTTCAAAAGGATAGAGTGAGAGAAAATATACCACAAACAAAAGGGACAAGAGAAAATGTTCTTAATTCAGTCAAGGTTAGAAGCTTATAGCAAAAATATCTACTTTTTGAAAGTGATAAGACTATGATCTATGGATTGGCGGATTGCTATTTTTATTTTCTAGTTTGTTACAAGAAAGCCATATGATACAAGATGGATTCAATACGATTACTTTGGGAAGTTTGGACCTACCCATGGTGAATAAAACTTTATTGTAAAGTATTATATATAAGTTAAAATATAACCATCTTTGAGATCCAAGATTATTGCATCTACACCTCATTGAAAGTATATCTACGACAAAGTGACAAAGAGTTGTTTAAAGTTACCTTTCTAAATGGGCATTTAGAAGTGGACATTTTTTCGTACAAAACTTAGGAGATCAATGTGTGATCCTAAGAGAGCACTTGAGAGGTTGTAATAATCATTGCATAACAAGATAGAATGGTTTTCTCGAATTCTCGAAGAGCCATGATTATGCATCAAATTAAGTTGGATCTAGATCTATCATGTATGAACATGAAGGTTAGTGGGAGTTATAATCATCATGTGTGGACATGAAGATTAGTGAGAGCACATTGTCTTATTCCATGTCTTGTATGTAAGCGACATAATAATCATTAGGAATGATGTACTAATATTACCTTCCGTGGAGGAGTGTTTAGGAAATCATTTCTAGATGAAAGACTTGGAAGAAGCATATCGTATCTGAGGCAAATTATCTTCCATGTCTTATATATAGGAGACATATCAATCATTAGGGAATGATTTACTGACATTGCCTTCCGTGGAGGAGTGTTTGGGAAATCATTTCTAGATGAAAGACTTAGAGTAGGTATCCAAAATCTATAGTGATAGATGAGAAAGGATACACATGATTGCTAATGTTTCCGCCATTAGGCCAATCGTATATGCCAGGATATGCACATACCTTAATAAGTTCTATGCTTGGAGCATGACAAGTCAATAACAAATTAATCTATATGAGAGTCATTGTATAGCCTTCAAGAATATTTATGAGTTTCTCAAGGAGAACTATGAGTTCATATTTGTGTTTGGTAATGATAACTTAGTTATGTGTTAAAAGTTACACAAACGCATGTTTCCAAACCTATAAGGATCTGACAGAATCCTAGGCTAACTTTTGTTATACTAAAAGCGAATAGATAAAAAGGCATGATTGAAGTGTCAATCATTGAAGATTCTACAAATAGAGTCGTAGTTATTGTGATGAGGAAAAGGTGGCTCATAAGGATCTAATAGTAGACCCTTTCACCAACATACCTATCACGTAGTTATTGTGATAACAAGTGGGAGCATCTTTCAAGTAATAGAGCCCAACACTAGATATAGATCTAGTGATGTACATAGATAAATTCATGCTATTGGGAATAACGATGAATGGAAATAAAAGGCAATTCATAAAGTTGGAATAAATGGATACATGGTATATCCACTATCCAAGCTTTTATTGCATTTAGACAAGATGGCCATGAGGTATCATGGAACTTGTACACTTTAGATTATAAGATATGAAGCAATAACATTGTGTTGATTTTTCATATATGATAATCACATTTATCGTTTGAGTTTCTAAAACTCATTTTTGTGCTTTGTTACATCCAAATAGGTTGTAGTGAGAACTTTGAACCCTATTAAAATAAACTATATTAACATAGCCTTGGCCCCTAGTTGCTTACATGAGGTGACGTCTCAAAGGGACTGGAGTGTGATGCGATTGATGGCAAGTTCAAGTGCCATAGAGTCATGTGAGATGACTAGTCGATCACATAGGCAGACTGTATGGGACACTCTGTCGGGCAGAGACCACTTATAGAGTTCTGTCAATTCATAAAGCCTGGTCGTGGCAAGAGCTACTATAGTAATTTTTTTTAGTCAATTCTTTAGACTAGAGACTATTCGCCTAAATCGACATAGTTTCTGATTGATTTTGATTTTTGCCTCCAGCCATTCAGTAAAAAGGGGTGAATGGGAAATTATTAGGTCATGAAGAACTGTGAGTTTACGAAGGGAATAGTGCGAAAGGTATTGTCCAACCGCTTGTCAGGGTTATCCAATATCTTAAGGCACTCGAGGAATAGTGAACTGGAAATGCGTGGCCACGCTTGGAAGGTATCTACGGTAGATAATTCCGGTCAGACAGTTACTCTCCAGATCGAGGAAACAACTCTAGATATGATCACATAAAAGTACGATCTGCAAGACACCTTGCATAGAGTGGGAGATTTAAAATAGGACAAGAGAATTGGTGACGCACACTTGTTGCGAACAAGTGGGAGATTGTTGGAGTAAGTGTCCTCAACAATAGTGCGATCACTTAATTAAATCTCATACAAGAATACAAAAGGATGATTAATATTATAGTCAACTGATCCACATTAATCGGTAATGATTGGCTTACTAGAGTTTGATATTACTGTCGTATGACGTGTTGTAGTAAGTGTCCTCCGCAATAGTGCATTTATATATTAAATCTCATTTGGAATATACGTGGCATGATTAGTATATTTTGATACTCCACGTCAATTGATTAACGTAAATCAATAACGGTTGGTTGAATAGAGTTTGACGTTATTGTCGTATAACGGCGGTGATCAACTGATCCCTTTCGGTCACACCTAAAGGATGAAATCCAAATAGTAACTAATTATTTGTATATGATACAGTTAATTAGTACATTACATATATTCGATATGTACGAGAGTTAATTGTTAGAAATTGAGTTAAGAACTCAAATTCGATTAAGTTTATTTTTCAATTATGCGATAATTGACTAATAAATTTATATCTTATTTTAATACGATTAAATAAGATTTAACTTAGTAATTAATCGTTAAATTACTAAATTAGTTGAGGTTTTGAGATAGAGGTAATTAGTTAATTATATTTACAAAGAGTTGTAAAATAAATTAACTAAGCATTGTGGGACCCATTATATATTGATATAATGGTAAAATATTACTTAAAATGTTAAGTACATATTATTCATTTATTTGTATCATATAATTGTTATATGATCAAATTAACACTTAATTATACAAGATAATAGACATATGATTAATAAGTATTTGTGGGACAAATATCAAAAATCAAAATGGATCAAAATAGGCCTCACATGGCCGGTTTACATGTAGTGATTGGTGATGATGGTTTCTCTTATTCATACTCACAAGCAACATGTGATTATGACATGAATATTAACCTAAAATCATTACATACTAACACTACACTCTACCACTTTGCATGTGAATAAAATAAGGAAGAAAATCACCTCTTTTGGTGAGTTGATGACCGGCCAAAGTGACTTAAATAGAGCACTTTGGTTGTTCATTACTTACTTCTTGTTTTTCACTTGTTTTGACATATCTCTCTAAAATACTCAACTTCTCTCTAAACTCTCATATATACTAATATTCTCTACATATTACTAGTGTAGTAATACAATAATATTAGTAGTATTTATCTTACTTATTATCTAGTTAATAATAAGGTAAGATTATTTGAGTTTAATCTTGGGTGCAACAAGAAGGAGACCTTCTACTTTGGAGGTTATTTTTTGGAGGATCATCCACTTAATTTCATGCTCAAGAACAATAAGAAGGAGTTCTTATTGTGCCCATATTGAACCGAAAAATCCCAATGTAAGGATGTTTTGGTCTTATCTTTTCTTTTATGCTTTTATATTTGCATGCATGATAACTAGATCCTAAATCATTAACTTAATGTAATTTAATGAACTAATTAGAGGAGTCTAATTAAAGGTCTAGGACTTTCACATCCTTGGTGCATGTGCATTTGTTAGTGGGGATATGACGACGTTGTTGGGAGGTGAAGGTCATGCGTTGATCAACTCGGCCGTCAAATGTTGTATCCTTGTGAGGTGGTGTCATTGCATGTAGCGTACTTGCTTGTTTATTCTTGACCTCATCTCCCATGCGGGTTTAGCCGGAAGATGATGCTTGTGCTCTTTCCACCTCTTTCGTGTGGGTTTAGCCGAATTTGACGTTACTCGCTTCCGTGTGTGTTTAGCCGGAGGATCGCGTCTTGGATGCGAGGTTTATCGCATGTCGAATCGGGAGGGTTTATCCCGAGAGTCTGGCCAGGTTTAGACTTGGGCTTTCGTTTTATTGTCGTCCTACCAGGAGGATTAGAGTCTTGAGTATACAAAATGTTTATCGTATACGGTTCAGGTAAACGTTTATCCTGTGGACAAGTTCATCTTGTCTTGCAAAGTATAGATGCTAGTGCGTGTCATTTACCGTGAGAGAGTGTTTGCTTATTGGATGATGATTGGTTGGATGTAAATTGGAAGCTTGAATGCCTTGTACTATATTGTGATTTGTGAGTAGGTCCTCTACCTCCTCGACTATATGGTCACTAACGGTGAGATGCAAGCCGTTAGTAGCGATATCGTTGCCAAGGTGAGTCTTCCCTAAGTCTTGGTTACTTGATAATAATGATGTATACTAGGTGATGATATTTTTTATATATGATGATGATATTATTTATATATGATGATGATATTGTTTATATATGATGATAATATTGTTTATATATGATGATGATAATGTATGCTTATATGCTCTAATCATGTTTGTTTTAATGTGATATGGCTGGGAATGAAAACCCTGAGTTACTCCTCACTGACTGTGGCATTCATGTTTCATGAATGAACAGGTTACAGGTCGGTGTTGCATGGGGTTTTGACGAGTGAGCTAGCGAGCGTTGTCCTTACAGGGATTTACCCTTGGCGTTGTAGCTTATATTAGGTTTATTGTCTTACTTGTGTATTTATCAAGGGATCGGGATCCCTTGTATTTATTTGAGTTGCAATTTGTATAAACGATCTATTAAGTAAGCTTTGATTTTATAATTTAAAGTGACATTCGGGGTCTTGTCTTTCAAGTTTTTACAATCTCATGTTTTCCGCTGCAAATCTATGTGTTTACTTTACTGCGAAACCGCGGGGTGTCACATTTATTGTCTATGATTTATTTTTCCTCAATTTATGAATTCTTTTTACAATATTTTATTTTTTACAATTTCCTACAATATTCTTTTTAAGCTTTTGACGACACTATTTTTCTCATTTGTGACGACACTATTCTGTCACAAACTTGTTATCTCTGACAACAAGCAAGTGGGAGGGCAAATGAGATGGGGGCAGTGAGAGGTCAAAAGCTCGTGACGGTCACAACTCACAAGTAAAACGTTTTGAGTTATAAAATATACCGAGTACTATTTTGTGGGTTGAATATGAAAATATTTATTTATGTATATTTTTTCCAATTTATTAGTGCATTAATTTGAAGGCTCCATTTTATATTTTGTACCGGGCCTCCGATACCTCACGGCCGGCCCTGACTACCACTTTGTAATACACAAACCTATGGTGTGACCAGGTCTTATTATACGTGACAGTCAAGCAAATCTTGAAACTCGCCGCTTAAAATTTGAAATCAAAGCTAGAAACAATTGTACGTGACAGTCAAGCAAAGTTACCGACTTAAATACCTACCACTTTCTATAAATCCCTTTGAATAAACCGTTAAAACCCTTGTTCTATTACCCTGTTCCTCTTAGGCTCTCACCTCTTCTTTTTCCCCTGTTTCAATTTCTTCTCTTTCTCTCTCAATATTGTTTGTTGGTTTTCCTCTGTTTGTTTATCTGTAGTATTAATGTCGAGATGGGAAAATCTTCATCAAGACATATTATCAGAGATTATAAAGAGACTTAAAGAGCCACGTGATCACATACGGTGCAGTTCAATCTGCTCTTCATGGAGGTCCGTCGCTAAGGACCACCGTCGCACTTTACCCCACTCAATTCCCGGCCTCATGCTCTCTCCCAAACGCGCCCTCAATCGCAATTTCATCCCTTTACGACACTATTCTCTCCACGACGACCACCATCATGATCTTGATGTCTCTCGTTCCGACACCTGTTGTGGGTCTTACCAGGGATGGCTAGTCCTCGACATACCGAGCCCTAGTTCCATATGCCTCTACAATCCTTTCTCAAAACAGCGCCGCTTATTGCCCACATTGCACAACAAAGTCTATAAGGCTGTTCTCTCCTCCTCGCCTTCCTTTGATATCAACTGCGTCGTTTTGGTCTTGTTTCAGACTACGGGTGCTGCGTTTTGTCGAATTGGGGATGATTCTTGGAAAAATTTGGAATGCTATGGTTATTACTCTGGGTTTTCGGATGCTTTGTTTTTTGGGGGAAAATTCTATGTGGTGGATGACTACGGCAGGATCTACGCCTGCAGTGTTGGTGACATGATCTTGGAACAGATTCAACCTCAGCCGTCGGAGATTTCCAAGATGGCGAGGTATAAATTTTACTTGGTGGAAATCCAAGGCCAACTTTGTAGAGTTGTAAGGAAATTTTCACTGAATGAGGACTTCTATTATAATTGTGATAACATTTACTCTGACGATGATGATCAAGTCTCTTTTCCGGTTTCAACACAAGAGTTTCGGGTTTCAAGATTGGATCGTGTCACACACAAATGGGTCTCCATCCATAACTTGGGTGGGTATGCATTATTCTTGGGTTGCAGTAACTCGTTTTGTCTAAGTGAGACGGAGGTGGGTGGAATGATCAAGCGTAACAGGATTTATTTTATGGATGATAGACAGAAGAATACAAAGCATTTCGGGTTTGATTACCCAGGGCGAGACATGGGTATATATGATGTGATGGATATGAGTATCAAACCGCTTTTTTCGGACCCTTTGTATGAGCTCTTGGATGATCCCCCCGCAGTTTGGGTCACACCTTTGCCTTGGTAGATACATGGTTGTGAGTATTAGATACACAGAAATCTTGAATAATTGAGTGGTAACTGGTAAATTGGAAAGTGCCATCTTCAAAATTTTAGAAAATAATGAAATGTATACAAAACTAGGCGGCTAAAAGAGTCATTCTTTTGTACCTTAAGTTTTTGGATTCAAATATAAGTTGTAATTCTGAGAAAATAGATTGTATTTCTGTGAATTTTGTCTTTGTTATGAACCGTTTTTTTAGATTAATGATAAGAATAGAGATTTTGTAATGATAATAATATCTACCGACTTTGCCAAAATTGTATGCAAAATATTTTTGTAAAATTTGCTTCAAGATTCCAAATATCCACTCTACAATCTCCCACAAAACAGAATATCCAAACGCCCACAAAACAGCCAACAACCAAACATTCCTGAATAAAAGCAGAATATCGAGGATAGTAATAATATACTATAGAAGTCTAATAACATCTTGTATGTTCTTCACAAGCAGACAAGCTGTCTGAACTCTGAACCTGGTACCCGTTCTCATCAGATCAGGCCTCCTCCTGGTACTCCTCCTCATCCTCGTATTCTTCTTCGTCAGCAGTTGCATCCTGGTACTGCTGGTACTCAGACACCAAATCATTCATGTTGCTTTCTGCTTCCGTGAATTCCATCTCATCCATCCCTTCACCAGTGTACCAATGCAAGAAAGCCTTCCTCCTGAACATAGCCGTGAATTGCTCGCTCACCCTTCTAAACATCTCTTGAATTGATGTTGAGTTTCCGATGAATGTGGAAGCCATCTTCAAACCTGTGGATAAAGGATTATAATATGCGTTTAGAAGCCGACCATAACATATGACCATTTAAGCAAATTTAATAAAAATGAGGTTATTTAACCTTGTTGTCTTATATTTTAATCGTCGGGTTTTCTTTTCTTTTTATTGGCAGTCCTTTTGGCTCACATTGGCCTAATTCCCTTCATATAACCACTCAAAATAAAATGCTCAAACCTGTGGGTGGGATGTCACAGACAGTGGACTTGACATTGTTCGGAATCCACTCAACAAAGTACGAGGAGTTCTTGTTCTGGACATTAATCATCTGCTCGTCAACCTCCTTAGTGCTCATCTTACCCCGGAACATAGCTGAGGCGGTCAGGTATCGCCCATGGCGTGGGTCTGCAGCACACATCATGTTCTTGGAATCCCACATTTGTTGAGTAAGCTCAGGGACAGTGAGGGCTCGATACTGTTGGGACCCTCGAGATGTAAGTGGTGCAAACCCAACCATAAAGAAGTGGAGGCGTGGGAAAGGAATGAGATTGACCGCAAGTTTTCTGAGGTCAGAGTTGAGCTGTCCAGGGAATCGGAGGCAGCAGGTAACTCCACTCATTGTTGCAGAAATAAGATGATTAAGATCTCCAACTGTAGAATGGAAATTAGTAAATTAATTAGAAAACATGATTACCATAAGTAATTATTATAGGTTCAATCGACAAGCCAGATATGAATGTGGAAGCCATACAGATAAAAGAAATGGTCTCGACATTCTCGACATTTACATTATTGCCTCCTACAGTCGTACTCTCAAGAAACGTGGCATCTTCAATTTGAGGGTTATTTATGCAATTGCCACATTTTTATTTTGGTCAATTTGAGGGTTAAACGACACTAGTTTAACATTTGCACCAAAAGCAAATGTCACAATTTAAAAGAATAGGAGGAAGTATAATTTTATAACTTAGACGATTCCTCGCAGCAGCAAATTAAATATATACAACATTACCCTCGTCCGTTAATGGCTCCTCCAGATTGCATGCAAATTATAATATATCCTGCATGTCTGAAACCATGGTAATAAATACTTCCTCGGTCCTTGTGTTTTGTTTACCATTTTCACTTTAGGGTGTCTCATTCATTTGTTTACCTTTCTATATTAGAAGTTTCTATGAGTAATTTAATCTTCCAATGAGACTATTGTCTACATATCATCTACTAAGGTGAATCACAAATAGTCCTCTACCATTTCCTTGGTATTTGTGCCAAAACCAAAGGTAAAGAAATGACCGGCACGAAGGCAATATAGGATAAGAAAGTGCATCGTAGCCGGTTTGTACAGGTTTTGAAAGTTACAGGTAAGAAAATGACATTGGTGACATAGTAGCTAACATCTCATTATCTTAATATATCTTCATGTATTATCTTCAGGTAAGAAAGTTACAGGTAAGAAAATCACAGGCATTGATTACTGGAAAAATTGGTATATAAATGTATTTTAATTCAATATAGTGAGTAATATACAGTGTGAATCAAAGACAAGAAGGAAGGCTGGGTTGTGAAAGATTGTAAAGGAAGCAAGGGATAAATCATGTGGTAGCTTTAATTAATTGAGAAGCGAAAAGTGATGACTAAAAAGAGGTAGAATTGATTTGGTAGTTCCTGATGCAAGTGGAAGTGGGTACGAGTAGACCCATGTGAAATGAGTAACGTAATAACAACACCAAAATGATGCTTGGCTTCTTTATCCTCAACCCCAATAATTACAGTCCAATTTTAAATTAGTGGTTGTAAAGCTCATATTCCGAGCTGTAGGGAATTTTATCCTGACATTTTACTATTGTAGTACTAGTACTACCATGTGCAATGGTCCACTAAAGACTACATCTCATGTTAATACTCCCTCCGTCCCCGTCATTTGATTAAGAAAATAGTGGACAATAGTCGCAAATGATCAGGACGGAGGGAGTACTATTTTACAACAGCTGTGGATAATTCCTAGGTTGCACAACTTATTTAATTCAATATTAACAGACAAGTATTATTTAAATTCAGGATTGCATCCAATAATGAATGGACTTACAGCTGGGAGTGGTGAGCTTGAGAGTACGAAAGCAGATATCATAGAGAGCCTCATTGTCAAGCACCATACACTCGTCTGCATTCTCGACAAGCTGGTGGACTGAGAGAGTTGCGTTGTAAGGCTCCACCACTGTATCAGACACTTTGGGTGATGGGAACACTGAAAACGTTAGCATCATCCTGTCTGGATACTCCTCTCTTATCTTCGATATCAGTAGCGTTCCCATTCCTGAACCCGTCCCTCCTCCCAGTGAGTGACATACCTGAAATCCTGCCAATTCATTCACCAATGTTACAAACAGTTGGGTATGATGATCGACAATTTAACCTAAGAAAATACTCCCCACAGTCCCGGTCAATTGTTGTACTTTCATTTTGTCACAA
This sequence comes from Heliosperma pusillum, assembly GCA_022085475.1. Taxonomy (NCBI): domain Eukaryota; kingdom Viridiplantae; phylum Streptophyta; class Magnoliopsida; order Caryophyllales; family Caryophyllaceae; genus Heliosperma; species Heliosperma pusillum. The sequence continues at coordinate 10,304 of JAIUZE010074324.1, read as the reverse complement.
AGACTAAGGAAAGAGTACGAGACCATCTGTGGTCATACTTAGTAAATGACATGTGGAATTACTCGTAGAAAAGTTTCCTAATATTGAAAGGACAACAATTGACAGCGACGGAGGGAGTATTTCCACAAAATCACAAAATCTAATGTTACTAGATCTTCATGACAAAACACAATTAAAAAAAGAAAAAAAGAAACCTTGAAGACAGTCACAATTCTCGGCCTCTTTTCTGACAACATCAAGAACAGAGTCAATAAGCTCAGCGCCTTCGGTATAATGACCTTTAGCCCAGTTATTACCAGCACCAGACTGCCCGAATACAAAGTTATCGGGTCTGAATATCTGACCATATGGACCGGATCTCACGGAATCCATGGTACCCGGTTCAAGATCCATGAGTACGGCACGTGGTACAAACCTACCGCACGTGGCTTCATTGTAGTATACATTGAGCCGCTCCATTTGGATATCCGTTTCACCCTTGTACTGACCCGTTGTGTCGATTCCGTGTTCCGCGCATATTACTTCCCAGAACTTTGCTCCTATTTGATTCCCACATTGCCCTCCTTGGATGTGCAGGATTTCTCTCATTTTGTCTTGTCGATACGAGGGTATTTCAGGTAAATGTGAATGAGAGAAGAAATGTGAGGCGGTATTGTTGTTAAAGCAAGGGAAATGGAGGAGAGAGCGTATTTATTAGGAAAGGGGAATGGATTGGGGGGGTTTTAACTTTTGATGAACTGTTTTAAGTGGGAAAATTGAATTTTGAATTATTTTGAGAAAAGGAGTTAAGATTCTGTGTACGGGAGGGAGTCTACGGGAAGGTGGATAGGGTGGTCTTGTATCACGTGAAGGGGAACTTTGTCACATCAACTATGCTTAGGTAGGGCTCACCAACTTTAGGTTCATGTTATAGCCAAAATTTACAAATTTCCTACTTGAATATGTGGCATGTTAAGGGTGGTCCATCATGGAGGAAGTGGATTGGTGACATGGAAAGCATGGTCAACAAACTAACTCCCCAAAAGGAGGAGCAGTTGAGAAAGAGTAGGAGAGCATCCAGGGAGAACGCTGAGGAGGAACGGGTCAAAGGAATGGACTATAACAGCAGCTGGAACAAGTCAACAACAGCTTCCTAGAATTTAGGAGCGGTTGAGGAAGAATATGAGACTTAACAGGCGGAACAGAGGAACATAAATCCAGCCTCCTGCCAGGAGGAACGCCAGGAGGAACGCCAGAAGGAACGCCAGGAGGAACACCAGGAGGAACATAAATCCAGCCTCCTGCCAGGAGGAACGCCAGAAGGAACGCCAGGTGGAACGTTCCTCCAGCCAGGAGGAACATGAACCAGTCAACAACTAATCCCTTGAAAGCAGGGAGGTTGACTCGGCAGGCCGAACGAAGTAGCACGAACTCAGCCTCCTGTCAGGGAGAACAAGAATTGGTCATGTAACAAAGTCCCCAAAAGTAGGGGAGTTGAGGGATTTTAGGAACAAGCAGCTAGAATCCAACGGCATGAAGGATTAGGGTTTAGGAAAAGCTTATAAATAGGAGAGGCCATAAGCAGAAAGGGAAGAAATCACTCATCATCATATCTAAACCTAGTATTCTCCATAATCACGGCAGAAACTCCATAACCATTGTATCTTTTCTTTTTGTTCTCACTTGCTCCCATATAAAGAATTCATAGCACAATATTTGGCGGGATTCCGACTCCCCCCGCGGTTTTTCCCGATTTGGGTTTCCGCGTCACCATCTTCGTGTGTCATTTTTTTCATTACTATTCATTATTATTTTCGTCATTACTTTTGCTTATTTTTCGTCCGTATTCCGTCACAAATCACATATAAATTAACCCCCTTTCCAAGGCTAAAAAGAGTAGATCATTTTGACCCGTCAACGAACGATTTAATAGGTTTGGGTAATTTTTTACCAAAACAGTTCAGAACAAATAAATGGACCAGACAGGATTATTTAGTCTGTACCGAAACCGGATCGAATTCTTTTAGATCTAGTTCTCGCTCCGTTTTTTAAGCCTTCGGTTTTCGGTTCGGTCTGGTCCAAGATCGGTTATTTTAGGTCCGGACCGAATAGACCCGAATTTAATGTATTTTAAGGATAATATTTATAAATTTATGAAGTTGTTGGGTAATTTACCTTCAAAAGACAATATAAATGCAATATTAACGACTATTTTAATCAAATGATAATTTGATTATTTATTATGTTTAATTTGGTGAAATTTAATTTCATTAGAGTATACTTCTGATTGACATATTACATTTTTCGGTCCATTTAGGTCTACGACCGGACCAGACCGAATATTCCGGGTTCGGTCCGGTCCGGTCTTTGGTCCACGAATTTTATGCTTTCGGTCTTTGGTACAATCCGGTCTTGGACTTATGCTCACCCTTATGCTTAGGTAGCATGATCACTCCTCCTAACAACCGTCCAGTGTCAGATACTCGTCGGACAAACACTTAAACGTATCGATACCTATGAAAGAGGAATGAGAGATCAAAAGACTGAAAGAGATTAATAATATGGGTTTGGGTGAACATGAGTGAATAATAGTCAAAGACAAATTTTACCTTCCATTATTTAAATTTAATATGAAATACATTTACAAAAATAAAATCGTACGTAATTTATAGCTATAAAAAAATTATTTAATTTAAATAACGTGTCTGGTGTCCTATATTTGATGGGATGTCGTGTCACGTGTCCATGTTCGTGTATATCAAGCCTAGAGTTGACCAACTCCAGCACAACACGTTGGCTGGAACATGGTTGGCACGACCCGATTTTGGCACGCTGGTCGTTGGCCTTTGTGGACATGCCACCCGCACGGCGAACCTATGGACATAAAACGGTTTCGAATGTTATTGGGGAGTGGTACACTGGTACACCTCGGTTTCACGGGAGTAGAATGTACGAAAATGGTGTCTCAATTAAGAATTAAATAGCATAAAGGTAAAAGCGGAAGTAATAAGGTTAACAAGTCTCAAAATCAAATACAAGTCCAACCAAACTAGCATAACAATGTTCAAAAAGCCCAAACTCAAACTAAAGTATCAAGTCTAAAGGCCCAAAAACTAAACAAGTCTCATGATCGCCCAAAGCCCGAACAAAGCAACTCATCACCATCAACATCGTCAAAGTTGCTCACGGACTATCGCCATACACCGAAAATATCGTATGGGTTACGGTAGACAAAACACACCACGATCAGTTTACATGTACATAATCAACATCAATAAATCACAATATCATTATCACACATATCTGGTGCCATCTGAAAACACACCGCCGTCCTCACAACGCGGTGCCCTTCCAGTAGCACACCGCCGTGTTTAGGGCACACCGTACACCATGGGCCCTATCGCAGTAGGTCATAACCACGTTCACTGTCTCTTTCATGGCGGGACCATGAAGAGCGACTCCTATAGTCTATGGAGCCGGTTCCCACAACTGTTCCATATAATAACCACTCCCAACACCAACATGTATCACAAATACACATCCAACATCAATCCACATGTCACAACCATATCATAATTAACATCAATCAATCATATATACACATAAACCGAATATGATTAACCTACCTTGAAGTAATCAACTCAAAAGCAAGCACAAGACAAGCTAGTAGCCTTCCTCTACAAATGTGCCACCTAGAACATCATATTAGTAGCAATTACTACTAATTACCAACATACAAGACTCTTTAAGGCTAATTAGCTCCTATTATCTCTAATTCCCCATTCTTACACTAATTAGGTAAATAGTCACTTTCTAGGGTAATTTCCCCCAATTCTCAACATATTACTCAAAGAATAACAAACTGTAACACTTTTCCCCAATTTCTAGGTCAGACAACCATAAACCCAACAACTAGTATTATTTTCCCCAAATCCTCTTCTATCAACAATATTCTAGGTCAAGATAATCATAATAATCTAATCTCAACAACATATGGTAATCTAACAAAAATCTCGTTTTAATAATTAATAAAACGCTAATTTCATACTAATTACTCATGACCCTAACTTAAAAGATAATAAGAAGAAATCATAAGATAATTGTTGAGGATTACTTACAAAGCTTTGGAAAGATAGAATAGATCTAGAATAGAGAACCCACCAAGATTCCAAGGATGCTCAAGAAAGATCTAGAGAGTTAAGAGAGAGATAGTGGGGAGATATTGTAGATAACCGTATCCGTCGATACAAGCATTTATAAAAATCCCGTCAAACACCCGATGATGATAGGACAATATGTAATATCGTCTCGACGCCGTCAATTAATGGAGATTCGTTTTATGATATAAAATGAGATTTAATTGATTTTGTTTCGTTTAAATAAATTTTAAATGATTTATTTTACGTTAATTTCTAAAGAAAATTAAATTGAGTTTTAATAAATACAGTATATTTTTAGTTTATTTTAAACCGAACAACTTTTTTATTTAAAAGTCAGTTTCGAGAGCTGTTTATTATTCGTTTGCGTTCGTTTTAAATGACATTTAAAATGTATTAAAGTTATGATTTTAAATATTTTCTTAACTCGATTTTTTTCTATGAAGTGATGGGGGTAATAATGGAGTCAAGGGAAATGTAATTGTAATTGTTTTATGGTCAAGTTGTGATTTGGTGTTTAAAGGTCGAATTAAGAAGTTGATGATTTGGTCTTGGTTCCTTTGACCAAAGGTTGCATCACTTGACCCGTCTTGCTAAACTCGCTTTGACCCGTTTTGACTCGTCTCGCTTCTCCATCTTCTTTTTAAACCACGAGTTTATTTCCTACCAACTTTAAACGAGCAAAAGCAGTACCAAATTCTACAAAAATACGGAGTAACATTTATGTGCAATAAATGTAATAAAACTAATAAAACTAAAATAATTAGTAAAATGAGCTTTAAAAATGATTAAACACACAAAATCGAGTCAAATAATGATTCAAGTAAGGGGAAAATCGATACTATAATACTCGTTATCACAAACGGTTAAAAATCGACTCTTTTCGTATACTTTATTTTATTTTTCAAAGATTTTTTTGGGGTCATTCATATTTCGCAAATAATTGATAATTAAAATCGGCTGCCCAACAATCAAACTAATTGATTTGACGAATTAGACTATCATAGTCAGAATCCGCCAAAAAGGAAACGCATAACTACATAAGATTATGCACTTCTTCGAAGGGACGCACTATCTCAAGCGCCTACTCTTAGTTAGTTTCGGCCCATGGTCTCTCCTTTGTCCCGATATAGTTTGTTTCGGTAGTATTAATTAATTATTATCGTTATCATCGCCTATGAAGTATTTGACATCTACTTTTATATTAGTTTTTTAAATGGAATAAATTTTTTGTAAGCAAATAATTATAGTTTGTTTTTAAATTCGATATTGAACAAATCTAAATAACAAGACGCGTCTTCCACAATCAAAACCCACCTAAAAACGGACGCATCAATTGACGAGACACTTAAAAGGGGACATAACTGGATGTGCCTATCATAAGTGGCTTATGTTCCTGGACTCAATCTTCTTACACAATAGCTTTCATAGGCAGTATCAATTTGACTATTAATACTACAGTAGGTCTTGCTTAAGACGGGTCGGATCTTACAACGGGTATTTTGTGAGAGGAAATGGGTAGAGGGGACAAGGTGGGCTCCCCCCATGTGCTCTCCACTCACCCTTGATGGGTATTTTGTGAGAGAATATGATATCCGTCTTAAGCTTAAGACGGATACCTCGGTCTGAAATAAGAATTTGTGTTAATACTAATATTGCTCGTTTTACGTCTTTAAAAACTATTTTCATTTATCTTTCAAATTCCTAAAAAATATCATTTGTTTTACATTCGTGCGAGATATACCCATCATTATTTTTCTTTTTAATAATTCATTATATGCTTACTTTATATGTAAACACCATATATTCTCACTTCGACTACTTGTAAATTCACCGACATAGTTAAATTCATATGTTAGGATTAACAAAATATTTGAAAATATCATGCATTTTAAACAACTAGTTTTAAACCCGCGCAAATTGCGCGGGGATGCCTTTAAAACATTGTTATTGTCAAAAAAATTGAAACTATATGTGATTTACGCTACATGTCTTTTACAAATATACCCTTATCATTTTTCTTATACTCCTCCAATTGATTTTTTTCTCTCTTCCCCATCTGCCTTCATCAGTCACCACCAACCCCACCTTCATTCAACCAGCTCCAATCAAGCCAGTCGTCGGTGACATTGCTCCGGCTGTCCTCCGAATACTCTAGTCAGACTCTCCCCTCCCCGCACTAATTAATATTAAAAAAATAAAACAAAGCAACAACACAGCAAACAATGTTCGACAATCGTCTTACTAATCATTTGAGTTCATTTCTTTGAAATTAAAAAAGCTTTGTTGCATTTAGATTGATGAAGCTGCAGATCTGGATGTCTTTATGGCCAAGCCGCTTAGACCCACTTGGATTGTTTGAAGAACGACACAATATTAACAGCTATCCATATCATTATTTTGACATGCGGTAGATCATCAGTTGATGTATAGTTTGACTTTAAACAAAGACAATTGATGGATAACGATCATGACACGATTAATCACAAACCAAATTTTAACTGATTCAACAATCCTAACATTTAGTCAAACCCTAATTAACAATAATTGTTATGCATAAATCTTATAATTTTTTTATACAAAAAAACGTATAAATAATTGCTAAAACAAAATTACTTCACTAATTAGATAATTATAATTCACCGTTCAAGTTTAATAGAATCGATTTCAGGCTAGATGTATATATATGAGTTAATTCGACTATGTCTATGAAACATAATTATGTTTATGAGAAGGGTATGATGTGAAAACTTTAGGAAAAAGTGTATGTGAAAGGGTAAAATCCGTATGTGAAAAAGTAATTCCAATGCCATTTTTTTTACGTTTGTGTAATATGTAGTTTTCGCTGTTTATGTTATATATATAATTTATGTAATGTGTATAATTGACTCCCTCCGTTTCATTATATAAGACGTTTGAGATTATTTTATAATTAAGAATTAAGAAAGTATTGGAAAATGGTGTATTATAGTAGTTGTGTACTATAAATGCTCTTTGAAAATTTGAAAAGTTAAGTATTTCCATCAATAAAATGGCTTAAATTAGCTCTTGGTCATAATTGTTAGTGTCTTGAAAAATGAAAAAAATATTTAATATATAGAAAAATGTAAAACGACTTATAAAATAAAATTTTTAATCTTTACTAAAACCAATTATATTATGGAACGGAGGGAGGGATCGAGTATGTATTTTAAAGATTATAGGGTGCTTGAATTACTTTAAAAAAAAATAGACAGTAGAAAGTAGCAGTTGAAATCAAAGGAAAAAGTTGGCTTAATGAAGCATGAAAAATGTATATGCTTTTATATATAGTTAAATAGCTAGAGGATATGAATTGGTTTAAAAAAATATGTTTAAAAATTTTAGTTTTGATAAAGAGTATGGAGTAAATTTATAAAAATATCAAAATATGATCTTTTTGTGATCTAAATTGGTGAAAAAATTAACATTAAATATTCCACATCTATATAAATTTTGATTATGGATGTGGGAGTAAAAACAAATGCAATTGTTTTAGAAAATAGAAAATAGATAGTGGAGTGTCATATGACATCATTAGATGGTTAAAGGGTGAAATGAGAATGTGGTGACTTCACCAAAATGCAAGAAATGTTCTTACTTTAATACTCCAGAAGGAAAATCTTCCTATATCACAAATCACAAATTTAACAAATTAGGCTATTGATACACAAATAGTGGCTCATATGTATTAGTAACTTTGTGATGGTCTCGTAATATTGTATATACACAACCTGATGAATTTTGACATTTTGACAACTTGGAAAATTACTGTTGCCAAACAGTTGTAACAACCCGAAATGTACCCTATTTTTCTAGTGAAAATATTTTACGGATACTTTTCAGCAAACTTAAGTTTTAATTTAGAATATATTGTTTGGAGTCGTATTTGGAATTTCCGAGTTCGTATTTGGAATTTCTGCGAGATTCCATGAGAATCCCGTTTTTAAGTCAACTTTGACTTTCGTTGACTTTTCCGACTCACCTCGTAAATTTAAAGACCGAAATTATATTTGAAAAATAATTAATTTAATTTATTTTTATTAAGATTTATTTGAATTTATGATAATTTAATATAATTATTTTGAATTTATTCGGATTAAAGAATAACTTTTACGGTTTAATCCCGAACGTCATTTAACTATTCCGAGTCAACTTAAATCCCGAAACAAACCCGAAACCCGACTTTGGCATGAGTCACACGCCCCATGTCATCTTTTTCCACTCACATTAGATATTTGAATTCTTTCGATTAAACTAATACGAATATCTAAGATATTTGTAACTTTATCGATCCGTCAAATTAAATTACGCAAATCGTTTAAAAACAGACCCATTTTCTTCTAACATCACACGGCTCTTCCTCCTCTAATAGGACTAGATATTTTCTTTCTTTTTCATTACAATAACATAATATCTAGATATTTGGTTTAATTAACTTAATATATAATTATATCTAATCAATTATCGTAATATAATTATTAAACCCGAGTCAATCCCGTAACAACAATTTCAAAACCCGACTCATTAATTTTCCTATAACTACACGGCTCACACCCACTCTAACTCACTAACTATCTTTTCATTTTACAATAAATCTACTTAAGATCTAATTAATACTTTCTTTAATCGTTCTTCATCGTTCTTCGTCGTTCTTCATCGTTCTTCGTCGTTCTTGAGCAAAATCGTCATAAAACCTTCATTTCTTATTCAAATCCGTCCTAACTTATCTTTCTAGAATCTCCTCTTCGCTCTCCATCTTCAAGTACGGTTTATTTTCAATTCCGACAAAATCGTTTTCCACACTTTAATTATGGAAAATCAAGTTTTAATTCTAATAATGTTATTCTTGTCATTTCTTATAGGGGAAGATTTTGAAGACGAGTTTGGTGACTCGTATATTTTAGAAGAAGACTAGTAGACGGGTTTCTTAGTTCTTATTTTGGTGCTACTTGATTTTGTGCTAGCTAAGGTAACGATTCCGAGTTCCTCGACGAATTAATGTTACATACTTTTACTTATGTTTTGTTATTTACGGTTTTTAAGTAGTAACATGTTAGGTTGCTATTATTATTATGTTGTATGAGTTTTATCATATTTAATGTTCTTGACATGTTGGATGATTTATTCATAATCATAATTTTTGTATGAATGATGGATGAATTGGTTGTTAAAATGGATGGTTGTTAATTAAAACATGTTAGAAATAAATTTGGATTTGTTGCTTGGGGTGGCCGTGTAAGGTGGCTGTTTTGGTGGCTGGAAAACCGGGTCAAACCAGGCCGGTTCAGGCCGGTTCAGACCCGGTCCAGCCCGGTCTGGTTGGTCCGTGTTTTGGTCCTTTGAGTTTGTGTCGATACTTGATTGTTTTGTTGTTGTTTTGACGGGTTTTAAATATGTTAAGCATGCGGGAAATATTAAGAAATGTTTTTAGAAATGATGACCAAAACCGGTCCAGCCATGAACCGTGAGTCCTTTAGACTTGTGACGGTTTTTGAGTTATTGTTATTTTATCGTGTTTTGTAATATTTAGCAAGTGGAAAATTTTAATAAGTAAATTATTTATTTAAAAGGTTTTCATAATATTATTATTTCTCACATGTTAGAAATTATAATACGAGATTGTAGTTTAATTTGATATCCTTTAAGTCAAGCGGGTTTTCGTAAGATTTAATAATTCACATGTTAGAAGTTGGAATAAAATAGCATGAAATGAATATGATGATTTTATGTTCAAGTCTAAATGGTAAAGACTCTGTTTCTAGCCGGTTTGACCAAACGGGTTTGGTCAAACTAAGATCTAGTCAGCCCCGTTTTGACTGATGACCCGTCGCGGGACTCGGGTCGGGGATTTGTCTTCAAGTAAGGTTTTATTTAATTAATGAATTAGCCTTAGTAGATATGAGGCGATATGATATTTGATTATGATTTATATGCAATAGTCACATGATAGGATGTTTTTCCCGTGACTGTTTTATTGTATGGTTGGTGTCGTGTTGACTAAGTACCCATAGAGAATTATGAGTATATGGCGTCTTGACCATTCTAATTCTAAATGAGTATCTTGGACCATGACATCGATAGGCCTTACTATCTTTAACGAGTATATGTTCATGGCTTGATAGCTTTTGTGTCACTGGCTTGGGCCTT